>PVKU01004922.1:32051-135572 GCA_004027475.1 Anoura caudifer
ACAAGCTCTGTTAATTGTACAACCTTAAATCAGTGCTCTCTGAACCTGTAATCCTACTTTTACTGGGAAAAATTTAAAAAGCAGAATAGAAGTCCAGTTATAATAATTCCACTTTCTTCCTTCGTAAATTGCGATCAGTACCCACACCTCCTTCCCTACCACTTCATCACTCAAAAAAAAAAAAAAAAAAAAAGACAAAAAGACAAAACCAAATTATTGAAATAAAAATTACATTTTGTTACTTTTTTCCCCCTGCTACTTCCAGGACTCAAGCTTTGCTGAAGACATAAGGCTAGCAGATGGGCATATTTTTAAAGAAGTTACAATATTTGGGTTGAAATTCCCTACTCTGTTAATTATGGCCCTGAAGACTTCATGTCACAAAAGCAAAATTTCACAACCCCTTGACATTAAGAATGTTGATACTCAGGCCCTAGAGCAGCTGCCTGCACATGAGGTCAACAGATGGGCATAGTGTTAAAAAAAAAAAAAAAAAAGGTTGCATTGCTAAGGTTTAAATTCTCTGTCTACCCCAGTCACCGCGGCTCTGAAAGCACACTGCGCTAAAAGTTGGCTTGCGGCTTCCTTATTTGAAGAACCTATCGGTATTTTGTGCCCTTCCGGTCCCAGCCCAGCTCCGTACCCGAGTAGAGTGTTAAGGAGCCACAGCCAACTCAATTAATGTGTCTTAGAAGACAGTTCTGTGGCTGTCTTATTATTATGACCCTATCCCTTACCTGGTGCTCTCCCAGAAGAACACTTAAGAATAAGAATAAAAATAACTGAGTGTAAGAACAAAAGATGATGATGTTTTCATATTATTTCTAGACCCTGGGATTAAATTTGCAAATCAATGATGATCCACTTACTGTCTGTCAACAAACAATATAAGCACTATCAACCTTTTTATTCACAACACCTTTTTTTAGAAGAAGCATTTCTTCACAATCCATGTGCAAGTTTATTAGCTTGATGAATATCAAAAAAAGATGGGATGGCGAATGCCTGGATGGAATGTCAGCAACCCAAAGGGCACGGAATTTGATCACTGAAGGAGCCAAGCCCTATCTTCAGTACGTCATGTTGGACAGAGCGTAGCTCTTCATCCAGTCAGGCCTGGGCTCAGGTCTGGTTTCTGGGACTCAGCAGCCATGTGACTTTAAGGAAATCTCTTTATTTCTTGACCCCCAATTTTTTCCTGTGTAAAACTGGAGAAACAATACCCTTCTGAAACATCTCATTGCACTTAGAGGTTTGAGTTCAAGGTGGTGTGATTGCTCCTTAACTGGTGCCGTTTCTGATGCGGAGGCCCCACCTGCTGCCTCAGGTTACAGTACCAGGCCTCTGATTTCCTGTTTCTCTTCTGTGGGGCTGGATTGGAGGTGACGGTCATTTTCTACTTCTGTCCCATCTCTGTCTCTGTAGGTGGGGGTATGCTCTTCTTCACAATATGGATGTTTCAGATGTGTATCCTTTACTTCTTATTTTCTGTTTTGAAAGAAGTGACATACAAATAATTTAAGTTTGACCTTATTTATATGTAGATAAATTTCCCTGCCCAACACACTGATATTAAATTTTTATGGAAATGAAAAAAAACTAGCTATAAAGGAAGTCCAAGGATATTAGAAACCATAGATAGTCTTTTTTTCTTTAATAATTTTTTATTTTTCAATTACAGTTGACATACAATATTATATTAGTTTCAGGTACACAACCCAGGGATTAGACATTTCTATAATTTACGAAGTAATCAACCCGATAAATCTAATACCCATCTGGCATCACCCATAGTTATTACAATATTCCTGACTATATTTCCTATGCTACACTTTACATCCCCATGACTATTTTGTAAACTACCCACTTGTTTTTTAAGTCCTTGCACCTTTTTCACCCAGCCCCCCAATTCCCCTCTCTTCTGGCATCCATCAAAATGTTCTCTGTGACTATGAGTCTGAGAAACCAAAGATATTCTTGGGATTAATACCAAAATATTAATTGAAGATTACACAGATATTAATTGGGATTCCAGAACATATCGACACAAAAACCTCCTCATGACATACATGCTAATGCTGGACTATCTGCCAGGCAGTTTCTAACATTTGTGAGTAGCTCAATGCAATTTGCTTTAATTAATAAAGTATCGAGTACAATGAAGTGGGGGTAGAGGAGAGTTAGGTAAATGCTTTGTTCTTACTAACTGATTTGAGAAAAAAAAGCTACAGCAAGTCCTACCTGTCCTTTCCAAGCCTGGGTTAACACTTCACTAGAACAGAGAAAAATATAACTTCCTTGATTTCTGTTAGACACACACGCAGGGCAGGCTGTGGGATAGGCCCAGGGGGTTTACTTCAAGAAGAAGTGTTGAGATGTGCTCATTTCTTCTTTTCCCGCAATTTTATTGAAATAGAATTGGCACATACCCATCATTGTATAAGTGTAAGGCACACAGCATACCGGTTTGACTTAACATAAATTGAAATAATTATTACAGTCAGTTTAGTTAGCATCCATCATCTCAGATAGATGTAATAAAAAGAAAAAACAAACTAAATTTTCCTTGTGATGAGAACTTTTAGGATTTACCCTTAACTTTGCTTCATACAGGGTGGAGCAGGAGTAGGTTTACGGTTGCGAGTACATGAAACAGAGTTTATTCTTGGGTTATTACTTATTAATCATTGTATCGTTTTTCCATACAAACAGCTGTAAACCTACATTTGCCCTGCCCTGTATTATGCTGAAGCGTTGAGTCTAGTCATCCTGTTCTACATCACATCCCTGAGTGAACTCATTTCCCTCTCAGCCGGAAGTCTGTACTTTTTGAGCACGGTTTTTCCAATCGAGTTGTACGAGAAGCCTTCATTTCTGTTGACTCTTACGGACTGATTAACAGCAAGATCTGCTTCCTGGACACAATGGCTCTCCCTCTGTGGAGTCAGTGAAATTCACCCCTCTTCCAGCTATTTTTGCTCCCAGAGAACAGACGACCAAATAAAACTCTCCACATTACACAAATAAAACTCTCCATATGAAATCGAATTTAAGGCTGGTTTTATACCTCAGCACCTTCTCACTCCTATCAACCACCTCTCCTGGCCCGCTCTAACGTTGGAGTACTCTGATGACTGCAAGCTTGTCTTTGGGCCCCTGGCCTTTATTCTTATTTTGTGATTTGCCCATAACTCCTCTGGGATGCATTACCCTACTCTCTCCCCACTTAACCCCAAGTCGGCTGTCTGCTGTTATTAACCCTTGGTTCCTGGCCACGCTCTGAACTCACCAATGTGTAATTTAATTTGAATTTTAAAAGGGAGTCCGAGGCACACAATTATCATGCGTAAGACTTAATTGTGAAACAGAAGGTTCTCCCATCTGCTAATGCAATGTTAGGCACTGGCAAGCTGTTATGGAAAAATATTTTATATTGAAGTGGTAGGAAGCAGTGGGTGGGAAGTGGGGATCTCTTGACTAATGAAGTGACTGAACACAGATTTAGTAAACATTGGAATAGATGGTTTGATGGCCTGAATTATTCTGAGAGGATGCTAGAAATGGACTTAGACTCTACAAATGATTTTCTTGGAAAATTCAGAATGAATGGTGAGTGAATGGAATGCAATTTGCCCCACTTTGACCAAAAAGATACACCACAAATTATGTAAATTCCTCCTTCTTAAATTTACATCTGTCTTCTTTCTCTCCATCTTGCCTTCTCTGCAACTTCTCATCATCAGTGTTGTCCACACACCGATCCAGAACTTAATGCCGGCCCTGAAATACTTCTTCATGGTTGTAAAAAGCAAAGTATCTTATGAATTTGACCCAGTGACCTCTCTATGTGCTACCTTTACTCCACTCCATATTGCATGTGATGAGAAAAGGCTTTCTTCAAGAACTCTACGTGAAATCCATTGTAAAGATACCACATTCTACTCAAGCACGTTCCCCTTGCGTGTCCCCATGTCCCAGAGAACCTCATCAGTTTCAGCACATGCCGAAGATATGTCAAAATTTGCTTACCTAACTGTCCTTTCAGGGTTTGAGGCAATAACAACAGCAGCAACAATAGTAACCAAATAATAACTATCATTTGCCAACTGCTTCCCCAGTGCCAGGCAGCGTTCCTAAGCACCGTCTATGACCAAACCCATTTAACACGCGTGACATTTAACCTGCGTGACAGTCTAACTGAGGTGGCACTAATCCTCTACTCAGAAGCATGCACACTGAGGCCCGTGCCAACCTTACACTTGTCTAAGAAGGTGTCAGCTAGTGTGTTGTCCTGCGGCCCAGTCCAGGAACAGTTCCCTGGCAACCAAGTGCCTGCAGGGATCCCTACCAAACTGTGATTCAGGCAGCCCGAGGCCAACATGGATTTGCAGGAAAGTGAACTTAATCCTGTTCCTGGGATCCCAACACATCTTCTCTCTTATTAGGAACAGCAACTAAACAGAGTACTTAAATCAGGTCCAAACACCTCATAAAATGAATAAATACTGCATATGACCTACTGAAAGCCAAATATGTCATAATTAATGCTAAATGAATGTATGCAACACATTTCTGAAGTATGCTTTGCTTTAGTATCTGCTGTAATCAGATTCAATTCAGGACTTCACTTTTTTTTTTTTATTTTTTAGGAAGGGAATTGATATGCTAAGGAGCTGACATGTGCTCTCATGGTTGTTTTTGCTTAGCTTTTTACTCTTAAAAACCAAGTCATTACATAAAATATTTAGCCCCGGCTGGTGTGGCTCAGTAGATCGAGTGCTGGCCTGTGAACCAAAAGGTCTCTGGTTCAATTCCCCATCAGGGCACATGCCTAGGTTGCAGGCAGGTTCCCAATTGGGGGTGTGCAAGAAGAGCTGCCTGAGCGACGTTTCTCTAGCACATTGCTGTTTCTCTTCTTCTGTTTCTCCCTTCCTCCCTTCCTCTCTCTCTAAAAGTAAATAAATAAAATCTTTAAAAAAGTTTAAAAATATTTAGTAAAAAGCATGAACTACAGATTTTATTCTAAAATGAACTGACTCAATTTCCTTACCTCTGGCCCAATGTAATGCTGCCGTATAAACTCCAGGTTCTGACTCTGGGTTTTGACATGGCCTCTACTTTCACCACTTTGCTCAGGAGGAGGATTAAGACTTGGTTAGTGAAGATTTCAGTAACTAACTGCATACAGATGAGTGGGCAGGTACAGGTAGAATTCAGAATTGTGGTTTGAGATGAGCATGGGCTTTAGTTAAAGACTTTAAGGCTTGGAAGCTAAAGATTGGCTTTTTTCTCATCCTAGCTAAAGAAAGAAATTTTTTTTAAGCAAAAATATATATGGAGTGATAAGATAAATTTAGGTTGATCTTTATCACCAGCCTCACCTTCTACCTATACAAAGTCCTTTGAAGTCTGCAAAGTAAAAAAGTGGAGAAAAACTGGCAGTTGTGAATCATTACTTAATTATTCATGAGGTCTATGGAGTATGTCAAAGAAAGGGATTAAAATGTTTGATGTATTCTGCCTGAGAGACAGGTATTATCCCGGGCTGTATATACCATCAGGTAGAGACTGCAATGCATGAAGCGGTCGTATGTGCTGGGCCCTGAAAGCGAAGACAGAGGTTTTGTCTCTTTGGGGCTGAGCGATGCGCGCTTTGAGACAGGTGCTGGCACAGGTCTGCTGAACACAGGGCTACCAAATGGTGCACGAAACCTAGAGATCAGAGTGCATTGCTAACATTTGCTCCTTCTGATTATTCCCTGACATCTGGGACATTTGCTGAAGTGCAGCTTCTACTTTCAGGTGAACTTGAAATTCTCACTGTTTCAGTTTTAGAGCATCAGATAGAACAGGGCCTACTTAAAAAAAGAAAAAAAGGAATTTGGTACAAAGTACTAATCCTGATAGCACCCACTGATATGTTAGCTGTTATCAGTCAGGAGCCTACAAAGGCCCTCAGGGGAGGCCCTCAGAGAGAGAGAGAGAGAGAGAGAGAGAGAGAGAGAGAGAGAGAGAGATGGGGCCAGGCCCTGTGAAGCCCAAGGGGCAGGGTAGCTGAACCCCAGCTGCCTCGGTATCACTGTGAGGGTGACACTGCCACCCCAGTGGGCCTGCGGAGCAAAGCATTCAACCAAAGGGGACTGTTCTTGAGCCTCAAGATCTAATGGAATTTGCTTTGTTAAGATTTGGGTTTACTTGAGATCCATCGTCTTTTTTATTTTCTAATTTCTCCCTTTCAGAATGGGAACATTTATCTTATGCCTGTTCCACCACTGTATTTTGGAAGCATGCAACTTGTCTGGTTTCACAGATTCACAGCTGGAGAGGAATTCTGCCTCAGAATCAGTCATACCTCAAGCCTCACCCATATGTGATTCAGATAGTATTTAAATGAGCCTTCTGGCTATAGACCTTAGAATTGATGCTGGAAGGAGTTAAGTCTTTGGGAGACATTAGGATAGAATGAATGCATTTTGCATGTGAGTAAGACAAGGATTTGGGAGGTTGAAGTTAAATGCTTTGGACTAAGTTGTGTCTTCCTACTTCCACTTCATGTGTTGATACCCTATCCCCCAATGGGTTGGAGATGAGGCCTTGGGGGAGTAATCAGTTTTAGGTCCTGAGGGTGAGGCCCTCATGATGGAATTAGTGCCATGATAAGTAGAGACACCAGGACTTGTTTCCTCTCACTTTCTCTCCCTGTCCTGTGAGGACTCAAGGGAAAGGCCTTCATCAGAAGCCAAATCTGCCAGCAGCTTAATCTTGAACTTCCTAACCCCCAGAACTATGGGAAATACATGCCTGTTTTCTAAGCCACCCAGTCTAGGGCATTTTGTAATAGCAGCCCAAGCTGAATAAGACAACAAGCTTACTAGCTTTGGGCCTTGAAGAAATGGGATAAGATTTGTATTTTAATCCTAACAATTATAATTATAATAGTAATAGCCAACATTAGTTGGGCACTTACTATATTCAAATGAGGGTGTAGCATCGGGGAGGTCTACGTGCATAGGCTTGGTGGAGACTTCCTACAAGGATTCTCAGAGATGCAAAGAGTAGGATTCCTGGGGCTGTCTACAAGAAGTGAGATGTCTGGCTGTGATTTCACCTCCTTCACAACTTTGCGTAGGGTGGTTACAGATTGCAATGTGTTGTTAAAGAAAAGAAGAAGGTTTTGAAATCCGAAATAATTGCATGTTGACTTAATCACTAATCTTGATGAAAATTTCATTTAAAGTGTGTGATTTCCATTTCAGGTATGGCAAAATGAAGTACTCTCTCTGCATGACTTGTAAATAATAATCTTCTGAGTACCAATAATTTGACAGTGATGGGCTGAAAAAAAGAAGCATTTTTGATCTCTAATCAGAGAAATGAACACCTGTGAGAAGAATGAAAAGAAATTGTAGGACTCCATTTTCAGAGAATATAACTGCTTAGGAGGAATAAAAACCCCAAAGATAATTGCTACAAATCATTGTTTGTCTGGTAGATTCAGAATTGTTTTAGAATCTTAGTCTGTAGTTTGCAATTTGAATGAGCAGCATTTTTTTTGAGCAAACAATAGAAAAAGAGAAAAGTTAAAAAAAATTTCAAGTCAGACAAAGGGCATGGGTCCTTCATTTTGTTTCAGTGTTTTCAAACAGACTAGATGTACTCCACAAATAAAGCAGAAGGAGAAAGGGTGGTATTAGAAAAAGATACATCAACCTTAAGATCTGTAATTATTGTGAAATATGACTCTCCCTTAAAATTCTGCAGAAAAATATAAGAAGTAATAAGCAATTCTAAATTATTTATTCTTTCCTAAGATGCTCTGCCTTCCCATTTCTGTGCATTCACAGACTTTGGTTTTATAATGCTGATTTTTGTTTACTGAATTATGGAATAACGAATAGCATTATTATTGCACAGGTGACTTAGACTGTACAGTAAGCTATCCTTGGGTTACCGTGGCATGCTTCGTCATTTCTAAGAAAGGCTCCATGGATCCGATTGTGAGCACTGGATGTCATGTTATGACCCAGGACTTCAATAATCCTGAGCATGCCCAGCTGCCAGCACATGTGGATTCCTGAGGATTTCTCAGCAGTGGGTGGTGGTAGTTGCATCTGGAGACCTCTGAATATGTGTGTGGCTGCTCTGTCCACAGCTCTTCCTCAAACCTCCAACCGTGCATGAAAAGTGGGACTAGGGCCACTGGGCTGGGCCTCTGCAAAGAAGAGCTTTGACCCTTGGTGTCTGAGTTGTTTGTGTGTACTCTGTGCCATCAAGTGGAAGTCAAGAGGGACAGCCATTTCCCACTCTCTCGTAAATTTGTTCTTTCCCTCTTAAAAGGGGAAGTATTTTTGAGCATATATGTAGGTGGTAAGGATTTTTTTTTTAATGTAGCATGCTAGATGCAGTCATTTTATCATTTCATGATTGACAGAACTCCATAACCTGTTCATTCATCTTGCAGGTCAGCTGAGCTAACCCGATTCATCAGGTTTGTTTTCTGCAGCATCACAGTCTGGTTAGTTCTTTGCCTCCCTCTCATTTCATTTTCCTTCTGATGTTGTAGGGTGTGCTTGTGGTGGGCTGGGTGGCTCCAGGAGGCTGAGCTTTCACTTCCTTCTGCATCCCAGTGCCCAGCCCAATGACAGGCCTTCATGTGCACTCTCTGAGTGCCCTTGCACTTTGCCCCTGCCAGGAGTCCTCGTGGCAAATGGCCTCCAAACCCCACATTCAGGTTCATTAAAAGCCCTGTTTCTTATGTATAATCAAAGCACTTTGTCTCCCATTGATCAATTCACAGACTAACCAAGCAATTGAGAAGAAATTCATCTTTCTCCTCAGAGCTTTGCAGTGTTTGGAAATTATTGAACAGGAAGTAGACAGTTTATTTATACTAATAAAAGGCAGAGTGCCCAACTGGAGGTTGATAAGGACCTATCAACTAAGGCCACCCAGACTACTGCTCTAGCTGGGTATAAAACACACCCATCCCTGCCAAGTAAATGACAGAAGCATGAGCATAATTACCTTCTCAGAGACCAGATCGGCTTAGGACACACTTGGGAATCTTACCTGTTCTTATCTGGTAACTTAGATAAGGCCCTAGGGTAGTTTGTTCTCAATTTGTTGTCCCCAGATCCCTAAAGATCCCAGAGGCACTCTCAGTGGGTCTGCATTGTCAAAATTATTTCAGTGCTAATACCAAGATATTTTTTGACATTAGCAGTGATTGGGCTAAGGTGGGTAGAGATGTTAGGGCCTTAGTGTGAATCAAGGAGGTGGCAAAAAACAGGAGTCCCAGTATTGTTTTCTGCCACCCACTCACAGGAGAAAAAGGCCAGTTTCACTTAAAAGCAGAAAACTCTACCGATCACCGAAGCAACAACAATGATTGATAGTGTTACATCTGGAACCTTAAGCACACAGCTTTTTAATAGAATGTGTAGAGCAATGAGAAATATGCATAAAACACATGTTTATGCTGAAGTATGTCTGTCTTAAAGGGAAATGTTTGCTTATATGTTTGACATCACAACTGACTATTCAGTTATTGTTATTATTTTTTAATGTCTCCACATTTTATTTAGAAAAAACAACTGACAAGAAACCATGGTCATTCAGATGGAGGTACTTAGCAGACATTTTCTTGAAAATTAAGTGAAGGAAGCCTGTTGCTCCAAGAAAAACAACTGCCAGTTGTTGCCGGAGATAAAATTCAAATTTAAAGAAAAAAGTTAGAATGGGAAAACTTGTATCTGCCACTGTGAGCTTAAGAGTGTCCCAATGTTTAAAGACTTCTGATGAGATTGACCATGATGTTAATGTTTTTAAATATGGTATAATAAAATGTTGCAATAGTCAAAGATATGCACAATTTAGTGAATTAATATTTTCCAAATGATAAATGTATGATGTCACAAAATCATGCAAAGTGCAGGCGAGGTCTATGGATTTTCACGTGGTAGAACATGAAAACTTTATCCGTATTGTTTCAGCTCCCACACTGTAACCAACCTTTAAAAAACTACCACTTGTCGAGTTGTGGTATAGTATTAAATAAGCAGGTTCACAATTCTCTGAGAAGTCTTTTCATATACTCCCCCTTCCTACAAATATGTGCCTGCATGAAGGTGGATATTTTCATATACTTCAACCAAAAAAACAAATCACAACAGATTGTGTGCAGAAGCAGATATGTGAATCCAGCTGTCTTCTATTTATCAAGTCATTGAAGAGATTTGCAAAATGTAAGACAATGCCATGCTTCTCACTAAACTTTAGTTTGTGCTTTGGAAAATATAGTTTGGGTTATTTTATTTTATTTTTATTTTTGGGTTTAAATGATAGATACATATTTTCCTACAATCCTGGAGACCTGAAGTCCAGGATTCAGGTATCAGCAGGTTCAATTTCTCTGAGGCCTCTCCCCTTGGCTTGCAGACGGCCACCTTCTCATTGTGTCCTCATGTGGTCTTCCTCGCACATCCTAGGTGTCTCTGTATGTCCACACTTCCTCTTCTCATAATTATTTTTAACAAAAATCTATTTTATCTTAAAATTAATGGCTTTATTATTTTTAGTAGGCTGAATTATGCCCTCCCCTAAAGATATTCCCGTCTTAGTGGCCAGAACCTATAAATGTTACTTTATAAGGCCAAAGGGACTTTGAATGTGTAATCAAGTTCAGGATCTGGAGATGGGGAGATGGTGTGGGGTTTTGTGGGTGGGCACAGTGCCAGGCTGGGCTATCTGCCTGTCTCTGGACTGTTTTTCTTTTTGTGTGTGAGACATAAACCATCTCGTCTAAACTTGTTGCATTTGGGGTATCTTTGTCACAGCAACCCAGCCTGTATCTAACTAACACAAATAACTAATGTTATCCTTATATTCTCTTCTAAGTGTAGAATTCCTTTTCAACATCAGTTTTGATTCATTCGATGAAGATTTAAAAATCTCACCCAATTTTTAATAAAAAAAAACAAAATAAAATTAGAGATGGTTTTCTTATTAAGTCCAGTTCTTTACTAAATTTTCTGTGCCTTAGAGGGACAAGAAAACAAACAAACAGAAAACCAAAAAATGGCTTTAACGTGACTTTCCTAATCCTTAGATTGAAATGAGTTTTATCAGTGATGTTGGTGTGATCTCGTGTTGTTAACGCCTCTGTTAATTTTTACTACTCTTTGAACCTACCAGCAAGTTGAAACCATTTTGAGGAATTAAAATAATGATGCCTACAATTTTTGCTTTTGAAAGTACTTTGATTTTTTTTTTCAAATTTCTAACCACTTGGGAAGGCACTATTTCCATTTCACCAGTGAGTGCAATGGAACCCGGAATCCAGAAAAAGGAAGAGACTGACCCAAAAGATAGAATTATCTCATGGCAGGGCCAGACCAAAGCCGACTGTATGTATATGTGCTAAAATCCAGCAGGTTTGTAGAGGACACACAACTGATTATTTATAAAAACACTCGGTAGGTTATTCAAACCGGTAAGTGATTGCATTAGAAATAACTGTTCCCAAATATCCCACAATATGTCTAAATAGCCTTTTCAAAATGTAACCTCATCCTATCAAACTTCCAAGGATTGATATAGGCAGTGAGTACAGGCAATAATCGTTAGAAGTATACTCGAAGCACATTAACACATATTACCACCATATCCTTCATGGTGCTATTTACCAAGGAAAAGATTCAAGATCCAGGAACTTTAACTGAGCATTGCAAAGCCCAGAAAAGTTACATCAATAAAGTAAAAATAATCCAGAAGTAGACTTAAATAGTTAGAAAGACCACCAAGACCGTGTGTATAAAAAGAAGCAGAGAGAATAGACGACATGTCACATCACAGGACATGTTCTTCCTGAGAAAAAGCTAAGAAACTCAAAACAACAATGTCAGAAAGAACTTGTGTATATTCACATGGCACATGACATTATGATTATTTTCTTCTGACAGAAATAAATTATATAAATAGGACATCAAAAGGAGTATGTAGCTTTGATCTCATTTCTAATTAATTGCATCCAGAGAATTATCAGATTACATAAGTGAGGGATAGTAAGTGTTACTTACGTAAATGATTAATAAGTATCTGTGATCTATTGGGCTTTTATCTGTCCTTCCAAAGTGGGGGAAATTAACTATAGTTCAGCAAGTAAGAAATACACTTAAGTCTCTTTTCTAGGCTTATTTCTTTACAATTTTCAGAGCTTTCCTCAGGAGCGAAACCATTTCTATCATCTTATTTACAATACAGTAGCGTGACCTGGAGCACAAACCAGAATTCAGAGTTTCTTTTTAAAGATACTTGCGGGAAAAATGTTTGGTTTGCCATCAGCATCTGCCCTCTTCTTCCTTAGGAATAGAATTGTAGCTGGGTTGTAGCTGTCAGCAAAGGACCAGCCCCTAGCAGTGAAGGGTGTCCACAGGACACATCATAGGAAAGTGAGTGGATTGAGGTCTTTTCTTCCACCTAATTGCCTTAAGACGGAGTTTTTCCCCCTAGAAACCTTGAAAGCCATGTATTAAAGATGGTGAAGCTTCTGTCACATTGGGTTCCTGAAAGAATGTGTGGAGTATCACCTCACTCTGACAAAGAATGGACAGGGACGTAAATGTCTTTGCTCCTTAAGCCACTGAATATTCAGTGGCTCTGCTACAACAGTTTGACTTCCTAATTAATATGCTGCAGAACAGGTCAAGCTGTATCAAATGAGGGGTTCAAAGTCTTTCTAATCCTTAGCTATACTCTATAAAACCCAATCAATCTGATCCTGCTTCAGTGAAGTAGGAGAAATCTACCTACAGCATTGGATCTTGGTGATTTACCACTCAGCGTAGATTGTGTTGGAATGAGGAAGAATAAAAATTGGAGCCATTGTTAACTCTCATAACTCAAATTTGCTGCATGTCAAAATTATTGTCTTAAGACATCCCCTTTCGATATTCTTTTCACCCTGGATCTCTTGTGCCCTTCAGCTACCAGCTCCCTGGGCTCTGATGCTCTCTCTCGGATCTATTCACTTCTCGGGTCTTTTCCTCTTTGTGCTGAAGTATATACTTAAGTCTCCTGAAAACTCTAAAGCATTTTCTTTTAGTTGCACCTCCATTTCACCCTACTACCTTATCTTTTCCTTTTCTTATCTTTCTCAAAGTTCTCCAAAGCATATTCAACCCTTCTTGCTCCAGGTTCACACAATTTGTTTTCTAACTCCATCCTTATGGAAAACTTCTTTACCTGCTACTCATGAATCCAATTGTGACTGTGAGAGTTATTCTTTCTAAAGAATTATAAACACTGATTGCTGTTATTTTTTTGTTTCACTTCTTTGACCATTCCTTCTGGAATTTCCACTTTGTCTCATCACCACCTGGCTCAACACATTTATGTCATCCCCAAGGTCTGTCCACTAACTTCTTCCCTCTCTCCATTCTCTCCCCTGACTGCTCCATCCACCACAGCTTCTCTGATGGAGGTGAACCTCAAGCTAATATGTATTTACTTCCTGTGTTCACTCGGATGCCTTGCCAGCAACTCAAGTTCAATGTTCCCAAAATGGAAATCACCTCCCTCTCACTCATATTACCTCTTACCCCTGAATTCTACATTTCTGTTCCTGGTAACGTAGTTTTCCCCACACTCAGGCTTCAAATTGCAGAATAAATTGTTAACAAATCTCTTCTTTTTTCTTCTCCATATTTAGTTATTTACTACATCTTTTTTCTTTTGTCTTTTTGTTTCTGCTTTTGAGTTAATCCTCATATGTATTCCTTCATTTACCTTCCCCCCCCATTAACACTCTAATGCAGTTTCAAAGTCCTATTTTTCCCGGGTTTTTGCAATGTGCTTCTCATTTCTACATCCTTCTCCCCCAAACTCACCCATGCACCACCGTCACAGTAATTTCCCTGTTGTGCACACCTTAGCGTGTCATGTTCCCAATATAAAAAAAATATTCAGTAGCTCCCCCTTGCTTCCTGAATGTAGTGAAGACTTGGCCTGGATTTAAGGCCCTTTTTTCCTACCTGTAAAATGAAGATGACATCTATCGTGTCAGGATTCCTCAGAGGAGCGTGTTATTAGACAATGGTAGAGTTTGGTAAATTATTAAATATTTAAAAACATTACTTGTTATGGTTATGATTATTTATTATTAAAATCTTACTTCCCCAAATGTATTTAAAGCATTTTACAAGCAGGATTCATGTGTTAAGGTTTTCCTTCTCTCCTAAAATAATTACCAGAGTGAAATTGTACATAGAACTTGCTCAGTAAGTGTTTGTTAAATGAAAATAACAAAAACAAACCTGGAATTAAATTAACACCTGAAAATAGCCTACATATATAATACTAAACACCTCACTTAAATGAAATAGAGTTATATGAAATTTTATTTTTTATTTCATAGTGCATGTTATTTATACTGCTTAAGATTCAGAATGGAAAGGGGGAACAGAAGGGTACAGAAAGAGACCGTGGTTGGTGTGATGGGTGTCTGATGCAGGGTGCAGATGCTGTTTAATGGAGTTGCGCACGTGAAACCTGGATGGTTTTGTGAACCAGTGCCATCCCAATCAATTCAATAAAAAATAAAAATAAAGTTATAATGGAAACTACTAGAGTAACAACAACAAAGATTCAAAAAGACTACATATTAGTCTACAGAATAAACAAAAATAGTGGACACAAGTGTGCTATCTCTCAAATATTAAAGCACCTAAAATATCTTAGGTAAACACATAGAAAATGAAATGACTTTCCTCATCTTTAAAAAAAGAACAAAGATTAAGTGTACATGTAAATGCCACAGCAGAACATGTCAATGCCTTTGGAACATTGGGTAAATCGTATTTGTTATCTCCGGGCAAATTTGTGCCAGTGAAATCATCAGCCAAGTGATTGTTGATGTCGCGCAGTGATTTGTACAAATCAAAACAAGAACACCTCTGTTCAGACAATAAATTCCTCCCAAGGTTGATTAGAAAAAGAAGATTTTTCAAAGAGGATTAGAAGACAGTTTTCAGCAGGAGGCAAATAAGATATAAAAATATAGCCATTAGCATTCTCTAGAGATGAATCAGACTTAGACAAACTAGAATTAACAAGGCGCTCTGATCCCTGCTAAGGGGTTTTGAAATTAAATGCCAGAGCCGTCTTACTGAAGACTGAATGCTTCACCACTGCTTTGCTAGTAGGTTTATCTCATGCAAAACAGTTTATACATTCCTATACCCCAAAGTGAGAAAAGTGCATTTTTGTCCACATAAGCATATATTATTATGAGAAACTTCAGATTTAAAATATTTTATTTTTCTAACAAGATAAAGTGTGTTTAACACTTCAACTCAGACTAGGCAAATGAGTATTGATTTACAGTTGAGCCTCTCAAATGGCAATGGGCCAGGATCTTCCCACACGCGTCGCTCCTTCTTTCTGATGGGCACACATGCAGTTGCAGGAGATGCCCAGACTCCCCCTCACATGCCCATCAGGACTGTCTCTGGTAAAACCGCATGTGCTCCTTGGGCCTGGGAGGTGCTGCTCCATTTTCAGGGCCACCTCTACTCCATATCCATTCTTCTTATTTTCTGTACCAGGTTTGGAATTTTCTAGAATCTCTGTGAATTGCTACCAGGAAGCCCCTTCCTTATTCCCACCACTGCTATTCTCTGACTTATCCCTCAGAGGAGCAGCACCAAAACCACAGCTGGGAAAGAGCAGGCTGGTGGCTGCTTTCCTTCCCTGGTGGTTCCAGAAGATGTGGCTTTGCAACAGATTTTTAAGGTAAAATGTGGGCATATGTTGATATGAAAGTTGTTAACATTAAAATCAAAGGAGTTTAGAAGGAGTAGGGTTAACACAGATTCAGAAACCCACTCAGCGGGGAGTTTGGGTGTTGTCTTTTTCTGTGTTCACTTCCCACAGGATACTAGTGTGGGTGCATGGGGCCCAGCCCTCCTCAGGCTCCCTAGCCTATCGCAGGCACACTGCCCTCTGGGTAGATTCTGGCTTCTCCTCTGAGCAACACCACCTCTCTATCATGTTTCTTTAGGCCCCAAGTCCCCAGAAGTGTAGTACATCTTTTTGGAAGGCGAGGACCAATAGTTTCCTTAAACAATGGGGAAAGTAATTCTCCCACATTGCAAGTAAAGTGACAGTCCCACACATTCAGGCACTCGCTTCCCTGGATGAGCGTGCTTTGGCTATGAGCCAACCCTGGGCCCTTCTTTCCCTTTTTAGACTTGCTGGGGATCTCCCTGCGTTGCTGGTTTCTTCGATCCCTAGCTGCATGTTGCTGCATTCTGGATCTCAGCTCCAGGGCCTGATCTTGGTTTGGACTCCTGTTACATGCACATTTTGCAGTGCATTGATCTCAAATATTCAGGGGAAACTGTTTCACAAGCAGAAATATAGCATTTCATTCTGTTCTGAAGAATGCCATTGGCATATTGAGACTCAGAATAACATGCTATTGGGAAGAGATGTTTACATATGTATACACAAGCCCTCGACATGTTCCATATATTTTCTGACTTTGAAGTTCATATATTCCAATATTTGGGGACAAAAATATGGCAGGGTGATTTTTGGAAACTTTTCCCCATTTAACATGTTGACTCAGAGCTGCAAGTCATTCATTTATTTATTCACCAAGGGAAAGTTTTTCTGCTGCCTAGTGAGTGCCAAAGTGCTAGGGCCTCCCAGGTTTGGGGATAAGGGTGAAGGACTGGGTGAGGAAAGACAGAGTCTCTGTAAGACATTAGCTGTACTGTGGAAAACTCCTAATGTAACAGACCACAGGAGAACAAAAAGATGGACGTGCAAATAAATCATTTTACTTTAACTCATTAAATGTTGCAATAAAAAGAGATATGAAGCCCTAAGTCAGTAATTACCAGGGAATGATGAACTGTGGCTCACGGAAGCTGGAGATGTCTCATAGACAAGCCTAATCATCACGATCCTTCTGCCGTCCCTGCCCCCTTGTTTAAAATTTATGCCCAGTCTGAAACCACCTGGCCTCATCTTTTTACGGGCTTGTGGCTTCCTTGGGGAAGATGATGAAGGGAAGGAAGTAGAAATTACTTCAGCCACCCTCCTGCCCCAGAATTGCTGCCCTGCCTTATTTTTCTTAACTTTTTGACCAGGCCAATAGAGAGGAGGCCTGGCATTCAATAAGGGGAGCCTGAAACTCGCCCTTTGGGCCTTTGGGGCAAGTTTGAAGAAGTAGATAAGGCAGCTTGTTCCTTGAAGGCAGAGAACGTTTACCTAGTAAACCCTTTTCACTTCCTCAATCCCTGAATGTGCGTCCAATGTCTGAGGTGACTCACTGAGAGTGGCAATAGGACCCTCCCCCTTGCTAGAATTAGAAACTTGCAATGTATGCATCATCAGTCTTTCATTGGAGTTTCTGTTAAAAAAAAATAAGAGCACATTTCTTAGGCTGCAGTGCTTCCTGAATCAGGTCTTTCAATATATTATGCCCATCCAGATAAATCTTACGTGGAGCCCAAGGCCTGGCAATGCATGTGAAGGCAATTTGTCAATTGTTAAATCGTGAATGACTCAGTCAATATTGTCTTTAGCTGTAGAGATTTCCCTTTGAAGTCAATATAAACCATGCATATTTAGGGTGGTAAGATAGAAATATTTCACAAACAAATTTTAGTAAGACTTTCTTCTCTTGTCTTTCTTGTGATGAGAATGTGCCTTCACATCTGCTATCCAGGCCTCAGGGTGTTTTACTCACTCTTTTCAAGTGCTTTCAGGGCAAAGCACAGGAGAGAGTTCTAGAGCTGGCTTCTCAGCTGTCTTTAGCACCTATGCAGCTTGCCAGGGCCCAACTGCGGCTGCACCTTTTCCTATGGAAAATGTGTTTTGTCGCCCCAGACAAAGGACAAGTGTTTATCACATTCTTTTTTGGTCTTTCATTTGTCTTTCAGTACATTTTCAATCTCTTTCCTCAATCAATCCAAATTATTTATTTTCCAAAAAAAAACCAACCCCCAAAACCAATAACCCCAGAGAAATGCCATACTCAGCTTGTCTTGTCTGAGCCTGTTCCTTTTCCTACTAACAGTGCTTCCATTGTTAAGAGAGGTCCAAGTTTCTACATGTCTTTTTCCAGTCATGGATCACAGTGTTTAACGTGGCAAGATAACTGCTGTAGCTATTCAGGAAATGAATTCATGAAATTCCTTTCATTAAAAAGGGCAAATAAAAGAGACACAACTTATCATTTTAATTTAATTATCCAACTTCAGAGACTCTTTATATATTAAATCCTAGCACAAGTATTTTCAAAAGAATTGTAATCCCAATTACCCTATATTTTATTTACTTTGGCTCACACAGGACACCTAAAGTGGTCATGTGGCCACTGTCAACTTTCTGATTTATTTTTCATTACATTGTGCTTTTTAGCTCTTGGATCAGAATATTCTTTATGTATTTTGAATTTTTAAAAACTTGGCTTATTATCCAAGGACCAGCGAGCTCTCTGCCTGTTTCTGTTCTCTGTGTTTTCTGTCTCCTCATTGTGCATCAACCTTTTCAGTGACACATGTTCGAAAGGAAGTCCAGCACGTATTCACTTTCTTTTCTTAGATGTTAAGAATTAAGTTTGTGATAATTAACTTTGATTTTTCTCTTCTCTTAATTCAAGTCACACACTACTTAGTGGGTAACATCCCTCAGAAGATTATATTTCACTATTTTTACCTTTTCCTCCCATACTTTGTATTATGCACACTAAATATGGTAAAATATGAAGTCACTATATGGCAGGCAGTCATTGTTATTTTCATGGATCATACTTTAGTTTGGCAGTTACAACAAAAGATCATTTTCATTGCCACCAGCACTTCCAGCCACTACTCTGAATCACTGTCCTGTAGCAGTTTTTAATGTAGTTGTAAAGCTGTATTTCAGTTAGTAAAAATGATATCACTCCTCTGGTAGCTGTGCCAGCAAAGCAAATGTTTCAAATGTAAAAAAGATAAAAACTGTGCCCAAGGATCCTTGGAGAGCTGTCCTGCGTGGCATAAAGACTATCTCTGTTTACGGCCAATGCAGAGATTGGTGCAGGAGCACTTCTTAAATTATGGGCTGTATTTTGTCATCCTCTTCTCATTATCTCCAATTTGCTTCCTTTCCCCCCATGGACATTTATCTGGGGTCCTGGTCCTATTCTCCCAAGGCACAGGGAAGCAAATTGTAACTAGATTACCTGATAAACTAATTTGAGCATTCATCTTAATGATCCAACTTGTTTCCTGTCCCATAGAATGTGTGCATTTTAACCAAGGTTTTAGGATTTTAAACCGGATGAATGATCAATGGGGGAATCTGGATACTCATATCCAGATATTTGCACTCAGATATGCACAGAACCTTTATAACTTTAAGCCTTTAGAAAGAATTAAAAGATTTAGCCTCGGAGGAAGCTCATGTCCACTGCTCTTAGGGGCTGTCACATCCTCCTTTTCCTTTCATTCACTTGCTCATTCCACAGTCATTGTTTCTACCTTGTGTCTGTACTATATTAGACATGTAACAATGAACAAGACCGTGAACTTAGAAAAGTAAGGGGTTTTCCACTGCAATATATCAGAATCCAGAGATAAATCATCAAAAACTCAGATTCTTTTTACCTTCCTATTCCACATCGTAAGGTGAGTATTTTTTATGGTCCTAAAATATTGGCTTTACCTAATCCGAAGATGCTACTCATGAGTCTAAGCAGAAAGAAGAAGGAAAGACAAAGGCAAAATGCAAAAGGAAGAGGCACATGTCAATTGAGTTTTTCTCTTTAAAAAAAATCTGTTGTGTTTCATTTTTAAGCCCCACGGGAGACTTCTGATGAACTCTTATTGGCCAGGGCTAGGTCACATGACCACTCTCAACCAGAAGGTGGGTGTTTTAGCTGGTCACACCATTGCATTGAGCATGGTCTAGGTTCTGTTGTTATAAAAGTTGGGTAGGGAGAATTCAGCCTAGGAAACTAGCCCTGTTTGCCACAGGTACAACTGGCTTGGAAGCTGGAGGAGGCCAATCTTAAGAAGTAGTATTACGCTTAGCATAGTGCTCTCAAGATGCATCCAGAGGGGGATGAAGATGGCAAAAGGGGTCAAGTACATGGTGTTGGGAGGAGACTAGACTTTGGGTGGTGAGCACACAATGTAATACACAGGTGATATATTATGAATTTGTACACCTGAAAATTATATAATGTTATTAACCAATGTTACCCCAATACATTTAATAAAAATGAGAAAAATAATTAATATTGTTACTAAGAAGTGTTTTGGCCTCAAAAAAGGGGTAGGATAAGTCTAGTTCAAGCTGAAAGGAAAACTTGAAGTGAATGCAAGTATTCAGATGAGTTGGACTTTGGTACCTTAAAAGAGTTCAAACAAAAATAAGTTGAAACTAACGCTGGTGGAATAAGAAGATCCTAACTCTGTTAGGCCTAGAAGGCTAGATAAAGACTCATAACGTTGTGACTTACAGATTTGAATCCATGAGCACTGGGAAATACTGTCATACTTTAGCAGAGAATTGGCTTCATGAGTATGTGTTTTTATAACACTCTGGATTTTTCCAGTGGGGGTCAAAGAGAACAGAAAGGAATATGAAAATCCCCTTTTTCCTCAACAGAGGAAAGACGTGATGTTAGCCTGGCCAGGCCTAGAGGTAGGAGATTGGAGAGTTGTAGAACTCTTCAGGGTGACAGGGCTGAGTGATCATTTTGGGGTCTTGTGTGGGAGGGAGAGGCGACCTGGGAGAAGGAGGATGAAGAACCTTGGGCCATGCCCAGCTTACTGACTCTGGAGCACAGAGACGGTGTCAGTGCTGAGGAAAGGAGCGCAGCCTTTGAGGGAGGGTAAGCAACGCCAAGTCCCATCTCCAACATTGGTGCTTGAGGTTTCTGCTGCCTATTCAAGGGAATCTGTCATGCACAGTTCAATATTAGGGTCTAGAACTCAAGAGAGCTGAGAGAAGAAGACTCGGGTTGGATTTTTGTGTATGGATAGAACAATCATAACTGAAGCCACGGGAATGAAAGCGAATGTGGTACAAAGGTGGGTTCGGTTAGAAGCACAGGACAGAACTCCTGTTTCGGGGCTGAGCAGGTAATTAAAATAGGTGGCTGCGTGGACAGAGATAAGGTGAGATGCTAATTCCAAAGGAAATGCAGCTGCGAGAGACAGTTTCTGGATGAATAACATAACAGCATCTTGTTCAGTGTGGAGAAAGGTGAGCGTTGTTGTAGGAGATTCCAGGCAGGCTTGACGTAGCAGGGGAAAGGAATCAGCCCTGCCTAGGCGAAGTCGGGCAGAATTCAGGCCAGCAGGCTTGGTTCCCAGCCACACAGAATATTACGTACCGAAAGTGCATATCTTTAGTTCCATCAGTAAAGGGAAAGACAGGTCCCTGGACAACTCCGCCCTCTTGGTTTCCTCACCTCCAGTGCCCTGTTCTTATTTCAGCTCCTATTTTATATTCCCCAACAGAAACTTCTCTCCATTGGAATTAGACAGACTCTGATCACAATATTTTTACTCTTTGTAAATATGTTTTGTGCTGGAGTGTTATTTTCTAGGTTTTTAAAAAACTTAAAATTCTAATTGAATAAGATTGACTTTCTTTTAAATTTGCAAATAAGAACTGTAGGGCATGGGGACAGTGCAGCCTTCGAAAGCCATGTTTTGAAGAAGAGTGCTCAAGGGATTGATTGGGTAAGAACAGGTATGACCAGTGTTCTCCCAACCTCCCCCCACCCACCCCGTGCCTGAGGATGACCTCTGGAGACAAGCAGCTCAGGACCTGTCTGACAGCCTTGGCTCTAATTTCAGTCTATCCCCATAGACTGTCCCCTCCTTCCTCCTTCACTCTGGTCCTTCCACCTCCACCCCATCTCTCTGCCTCAAGATTCCCAGATGTCAAGAGAACATTCTCCTGGTGCCTTTTTCCTCTTTCTAACACCTTGAGCCTTGGCCCAGATTTCTCTTTGGTCTTCCAGGCTAGGAGACTTGTTGGACTATTACAGCAAGGATGCCTCCTTTGTATGAGAGAGAGTGCATGCAGACACCGGGTGGGGGCCTCCAGCCCTTTATAAAGCACAAAGGATCTCAGCCTTTGGAGCACCTGGAAGTGAAAGCTTACAGTGAAAAGAGGAAATCTCAGTTCTTGAGAAGTCACATCAGAAGACTTGACCTGTTTGCAGGCGGAGGGTTTGTGGGTGTTTACACACGTGAGTGGGGCAAACAGGAGATGGGATGGGGTGGGTGGGACTGGTTGACCAAGATAGATAAAAAATACATGGTTTCAGATGTCACATACTATAGACTGTAGACTCAGATTTTGGATATTGGAGGTTATAGGAAAAAACCCTCTAAAATTCTGGTTTTATTTTTGTTATTAATGTGAACCCTTTTTAACATATATGCCAGCTAATTATAAAGTGTAATATATACACACATCCTAATATGTAGACAAGAATATTGAATACACACACATGTATAACTCTTTGTCCAATTAAAACATTTCATGTCAGCTGGAACTACTACCCCCTTCTCTTTCATGTGTCAGCAATTTCCTTGGGCCATTGTCATCTTTATAAACAGCTGACTTCCATGACTTACACGAGTATGTGAAAAACTCCAAAGCGAATGTTCACTTCCTGTTTATAAGCCCATAGGTCCATAACCACAGAGTCTGGTAACCAGGATGCTGCTCTCACTGTTTTTTTTTTTTTAATCAAATTGCTTGAAAAAGTGGTATAAAAGTTAAAAATGAATTATCTAATCCCTTATTGCCATCTCAAAAAGCTGAAATGAGAAACAATGTGCATTGTAGAAGAACGCAGAGGGAGTTGCCTCTGCTCTAGAGAATGGTTGCCATCCGGTGGACCGTGCTTGCCTTTTGAAAACCAATCTTTCAACTGCATTCACCTGTGACAATAAATTTAAGGCTTATAGCAGCGAAGAGAGTGGAAACAGAAAAATGAACCCCTTTGCCAGCATAGGCTGGGACAGCTGTTATTTTTTGTTAGGGATATAAGAGTTCATAGGAAAGTGCCCCTTGAAGAATGGAATGCTTACATATACATTCTTTACAGATGAAACGTAAAAAAAAAAAAAAAAAAAACTGAAAAACCCCACTGGTAGAACCCTGTAAGTACACATGTATACAGAAACAGATGTGGACATTAATGGCAATATTTAAAACGCAAGTCAAAACAGTGCAATAAAAAACTGTATTCTTTCATTTTCCTTTACAAGTCATTTATTTTTATGCATGTCTTCTCAAATAATGTTGTCACAGGTCGTGACCTTGACTCTTTCCACCTGAGATGATCTGTAACTGCCCCCCTGGACGGACTGGTGCTCCTGATCTCCGAGGGGTACGCTTCTCAAATGCGCAGCTTTCGGAGCGCCTGTCCAGGATTCCAAGTGAGTTGCCTAGGGCAGACATAGGAATCCGTGTGTTTAACAAACAAACCAGTGGATTTCAATGCAGGGCGTTTAGGGAATCACATCAAGTAAACACTGTCCAAGGGCTAATCTTATAATTAATTAGGGATTGGGAACTGAAAACATTTCTACATAGGAGATGAGAAAAAAATGTAAAACCCAAACTTAAAGCTTTAGGCAAAGTTTCACATTGAAGATTATTTTCTAGAATTCTCCCTACCCCTCAAATTTCAAGACTGCTTTTCCAGGTAGTATCATTTTCATACTATAATGAACATTTTAAGCTCTTTATTTTACTTTGAAAGAATCATGGAGTGGTTGATTGTCAGCAGGTAAGACCTAGAGTCACTACAGACTCGCACCTTCTCGCTGCAGCCCCAAGACTTGACACACCCCAAGGGAAGTTCCGAATTAGGATTCCGGGACTCTGCAGTGCCCTGGCAGCCGACTCGCTGTGGGCGTCCTGGCTGATTTCATGAGACTGAATTCCTAAAAGTGGAATTTCTGGATCAGAAGCTAGTGTTTTATCTGAAGGCTCTGTATCACTGCCAAATTATAATATTAAAAATAATTATCATAATAAAGTCAAGCACATGAAGGCTTAGAGTGTGTTAGGTGCTGTATCTCAATCTTCAGCACACCATTAAAAATTGAATTTGATCATTATACCCATTTTAAAGATGGTTTAAAAAATGAGGCTCTAGGACTTTAAATATTGGCCAGGGGCACACAACTAGTAAGTATGAAAACCTCAACTGGGACTTAGGTCTTCCTTATTCCAAGCCCTTGTTGCTAACCACCAGGCTATGCTGTCTTTTGAAAGGTTGTGCTCCTCGACACTCTTACCAGATCTATATGAGAATTCCTATTTTCCTGCATCCTAGCCCACCCTGGATATTACTTTTCAGTTTAAAGTTTCTTTTTATCATTTCAGTGGAAACAATGATTGGCTTATGGAGAGAACTATTTTTTTAAAGGAGTTCTTGAATTTAAGTCATACCCATATAGTGCAGAGATTAAGTCTTCCCCCAAAGGCTTTCTACTGTTCAGCGGCACACAGAGGACGTATTACAGTCTTCCTGCACCTGATGGTAAAATGCCTCTCAGACCCCATCTAATGCCCTGTTTACCGAACCAGGTGGCGAGGTGGCACTCACCGTTTTGCTGAAATCCCATTCACTGATTACGTGATTGGCTGTACTATGATCTACTTGTGTATGTCTTTCAAGCTTGATTTCTTCCAAGGTGGATTGGATACTGATTTGAATATTCAAATACATAGTAAGTAGGTCAATTAAAAAGAAAATAAAAGAAATAATTTTAACTAAACAGAAAGAAGAAATAGATATATCAGGTGTAAGTTTTGTCTATTACTACAGCTCAGCCTTCAGTTCAGCCCTTAGGTCCTTGACAAAGGAAACACAAAGTTCCGTTGTTTCCATTGTCCTCCCTAATTGGAAGCACATAAGTTCTCCTAGAGAGCAAACTTTCTGAAATTGGGGTTACCAGATGAAATAAGGGATGATGCCTATGACCTACAGGGCTGCAAACAGAAATAATCTACAGATGAGTATTTTTCATATTCAATTCTAAATATAGGTACTTTTTAATAAAACTGTATTTGTCAAAATTGTCTAAAAACAGTTTTAAAAAATGAGAAAATAACCTATGCCAAGTGGGAAGTAATCCCCCTTACATGATTTAATGCTGTCAGTTTTCCGATCCATAAGTATATGGGGTTCTGCAATCTAAGTAAGCTGTTGGTGATTATTCAGTAAGTCTTTGAAAATTACCTTAATATGGGCTATTCATGCTTCACAACATTATTTTTTGAAGCTTTTAAGTGTATCTGAATGGTGAAAATTCACATATTTTTCTCTAATCACAGTATGCTCATAATTTCTGTATAAAATTTACCTCCCAAAACAGATTTTGCCATGCAGGGCAATTTTTTTGATACAATATATTATCTTCTCACAGGTCTAAGTTTATTTCTATTTTTGCAAAGCTCAAATTTATTTTTAATACAGTCAGAGTCTGAATGCAAGCAGTCATCATTTTATCCAATTTCCCAACTGGTATTGCCATGTTTTCACTAAACTTTAACTATGTCTTGAGGTACATTTATATTCATACTTTGTAGATGCTAATTAAATTATTTTGATGAAGCAGGCATATATCCCTTAAAACATAATGGTGAAAACTTCTGACCCAACATTTTGTCTTTAGGATAGTCATTCTAGAAAAGTATTCAATGTAAGCAAAAGTTTTCATCATTACTGGTGCTCAATGTAACATGATGAACTTTGAACCCTGAATGCCTGAGCATCTGAAAATATTTCATTATTGTCTCTGGAGTATTTAGCTATTGATTACAGTTTAGAAAGCATTTAGAATTTAAGCTCCTGGAAGAAGGTAATTTTTTTTTTTTTGTTCTTGCCCATTTCTCCAATATCAGAAGTGCTTATTATGCTCATAGGTGCACTCAATAAACATTTGTGGGATTAATAGATATTTAGTCGTTTATTAACTAATTTTTACTCAGCTAAGCTTAAGTGGGCACCTAGCATTGTTCTAAGTACTTTAAAGGTATTAATTATGTTTAATCCTCACAACACAACAACAGGTAGTGACAATTACTTATTTCACAAACACAGACAGAGTGACACAGGCAGTTCGAGAACTTGTTCATAGTCACGAAGCTGTACGTGTTCCAGCTGCCATTTGAACTTAACGTTATTTCTAGGATTCTTAACAACCGCTGCTGGGTTTAATGACGTACATGAAAATGGTAGTTTGAAAGAGTGGAGAATGGCACCCTCATCTCTTAACGTTCTGTGTTGGTTGTACTGTAAAATACTCCTCCTTGGCAGAACACATAAGGAAATTCCTTTTTTTCTTGGCCAGCTCCCAGTCCCCTCCCCCCCCAAATGTGGCTCCGGGCTCCTGCTAAGCTGGCGCCCCTGTCTCTTTGTCCAGGCGCCACTGAGCTCATCTACCACGACCTCATCAGCCTCAAGGAAATGTTCTCTGTCTCCAAGGCCGGGAGATAGCAGACTGGCTGTGCCTGCAGGTGGAGGGAAAGTGGTCCAGCAGGACAGAGGGTAATTTCGATGTCTCTTGCTCAATGGGGAAAATGCCTCCCCTGAAGGCCCCGAGGGCAAAGGTACCAAAAGCATAGTCATCGGTGGTGTGCGTGTTGACATAAACCGTCATTTGCCCATTTGCCGGAAACCAGCTTCACAAAAGCAGCCTGCAGGAAGTACATGCAAGATGACATGAATTCAAAGGGGAACTTGGGGAGCAGGGATTTTCTTTAAGGATGGTTTAGAAACGGAAAAACGTTAACAAATCTGGCAGTGTGGATCTATCACTTGCCACGGTAACTGGCTGCTGCTGTTCATTCACACACCAGGGCTAGGGCAAATGAAACTGATGTTATCTTGAGCTCTTCATTTATTTCGACCTTGATTTATTT
This sequence comes from Anoura caudifer, assembly GCA_004027475.1. Classification (NCBI taxonomy): domain Eukaryota; kingdom Metazoa; phylum Chordata; class Mammalia; order Chiroptera; family Phyllostomidae; genus Anoura; species Anoura caudifer. The sequence goes on from PVKU01004922.1 coordinate 59,013, forward strand.
GGAGCAGAGATATTGTTTTAAAGAAAAAATACGTCATATAGATTGCCTAAAAATAAAAGACATTTAAACTCAACTACAAAACAAAACAAAGACAAAGACAAAGAAAATCCCTTCTCAATATCCAAAAGACTTTAAAAAAAAATGAAGGACAGAGAATATTTTTAAAAAGCTGAGTTTAATGTTTAAAACTGTTTGAGATAATATGTTAATATAATCCATATTTACCTGTTTCACAACAGCCTGGAGGCAAAAACAAGTTTGCCACAGCACAAACAAAACAGTTTCACCTACGTGCCTTCCTCCGTGGGAATCCCAAGCAGCTTCAATTTGACCCCCAAACAGTTTTGAGGCTTCCTTTGTGGATGCTGTATGTGGAAATCTCAGGGTTGTTTTATTTTTTTTTTCCTGGATGGTTCTTCCTCTTTGTTGTGGTTAATTTGGCCACGAGGCTGCATCTCAGGGATCCTGCCCGAAGGCCTCTCCTGGATTTTTGACAGTTGTGGGTCCAGCTGCCTTTCTTAGCTCACTGACTACATCATTCTGACACTCCAAATTGAGCTACAATCTTGCCGAAATGATAAAGTGCTATTGGCTAATAGTGCTTTTGTTCTTAATGCGAGTGTAATAAGTGGCTCTTTCGGGTTTTGTTCACTGTTTTATTGCAGCTCCTTTGACAGAATTTAAGCATGTGTGGACTTGTACTGAAGAGCAGATAAGTGACAGAAACTGTCTTGTGCTCAGAATCACCTCCACACCCTCCTCCTTTGTTCTTTCACTAAACACATGCATTTTGAGTGTGTCTTCCCTTAAGATGAGCATATTTCAAGAAACCTTGCCAACTGTCATTTAAATAGAGCTCACTAGGTTGACCAGACTAGTCTTTCAGATATTCCCAGTCACGTTGTGTCCTAGGTTTAACACAATTTGGGTCAAACTGGGCTTTGTACTAGACTAAAATGATTGTTATTTTTCAGATATCTGTGTTTTACTATTTTTGATGATGTCCCCTTCAACAAAGAAAAAGGTTGCCCTCTAGAAAGTTAAACTTTAAGATCAGTGCCTTCATTGATCACCTCATATCACAGGGAGAAAGGGAATGAATGACCTTTGGGTCTGTGAGACTCTAACAACCTGGAAGGTGTTAACGTATTCAAGGGGAGAGAAGCAAGGATATCGAGCAAAGGGGAGGTTGGGCAATATGGGAAGCTTAGAAAAATGGAAGTTAAAGAAGCCAGTGATGGCAGAGCCAGCCAATTATTCTCAAAGAAAGAAGAGGCTTTTGTTACCAGACTTCAACTATTCTTACCCTATCAGTAAGGACATCCCTAATGAGGATGGGTTGCTGGATGTCTTTCTGTACAGACTATTTCAATACTGCTGGCAACACTGTCCTATCTGTGAAAATGATGAATGAGGTTATCACGCTTAATACTGTGCAATATTTAGTTCAGTCAGCTTCCCTTGCTCTGATTCATGGACTTTGATATCACAACTCTTCCTACTACCATTATTGATCCTTTGGAATGCTTAATATGTGAATAACACTTAAATACATTACCTCATTTAATCTTCAGATCCACCACAGGAGGTATAGGCCTTTGTCCTAGTCATTTTGGGGTGAAGAAATTTACTTTCAAATATGTGAGTACAATTTGCCTGACTAACTTCAGTCTTCAGCTTGTCATTTGACTTCCACATGGGTTTGTTTGTAGAAAAATAAGGGAAGACCAGTGGATCATTAATTTCTCTTGGAAAACAACTAAATTCTTCTTTGAGGACTAAGTGCAGTTAGCATCAAACACTTCATGTTCATCAGGACCAGATAGTTGCCTGGATTTCCAAAATAACAAGATTTTATTTCCTTTTGATAAAATTGGATTTTTAGGTACATATTTTCCTTCTTTTCTTGGATGTTATTTATTGTTTTAATAATAAGACAAAGTATATAGACTGTAAAATAATCAAAAGTTAATTTACTATGGAAATTGGACCAATGCATCTAGGATTTATTGTTTTTACCTTTTAAAGTCCACATTTTTCTATTCTTTGGCTTATGGCTCATTTCTGTCTTAACACACTTCATGATTATTTTGCTCTTATTTCCTATACAAAGTTAAAATTGATTTTTCTGAACTTCCAATAAAAATTTATGTAGGATATAACTCCAAAGATGGCATTTCCAGCTGAAGTGCTTAGCTTATGTCTGTTAATTTAATATCACAAACTACTTTCTTTAGCACAATAATTTATTTCTTAACAGAGGATGTGTGAAGGACAAAAAGTGAGCTACGTGAAATGGCACTATTTCTGCCAAAGTGTTCTTGAGACATTCACGTTATATATGGACTGTAATAGCCACTATCATTAACTTGGAAGTGCTTTGATCTCTCGCTAGCACGTGTTTAACATTTACACATGTTGCTTCTCCAAAATTTAAAATTATTTATTAGATTAGCTACCAACAATTTACTAACAAAGTGCCTAAGATTTGCTCTTTTAGAAGCAACAGATGACTAAGTGTATTTTTACAGGTGACCTGCAAATTTTTAGTTGCTTTGGTTGTATTATTCTTTGAGTCCATTTGGCTGTGTTCACTGTTCTTATTCTAACATCTTGAAAGGCTCCATACAGAGTATACTATTCTCCTAATGCAGTGCATTGGTAGATACTGGTCTAACGAGAGAGGGAAACTTTCCAAACTTAGAAAAACACAGTACAAGAGGAGTCTTGTCTACATATTCCAAATGTTTTTAAATTATCCTATACCATCAACATTTTTTTCTTTGGGTGTATTTTTAAAAAATATAGGGTAATGATTGTAATCGTTCTTCTTCTTCTTTTTTTTTTTTTCAACTAGTATGACAGCTTAAGGACATTGCAGCAATGACCAACATTAAAGTAGTATTTGGACTTCAATATTAAGGGTAAGTTTCTGAACTATTTTGCAGTATTGTTAAGGAATATTTATAATCATGCTTTAAAAAAAAGAACAAAACCACTCTGAGTCTCTATTACTGCAGCGTGTCTATTGGGCTTTCAGTCACCTGTAAGTCAGGACTCATTTTGATATTGACAATGACACTGTAGGTGCTGAAAGAACATCTACTGGGTAGACCTGGGTTCACCGAGGACAAGAGAGTGATGCTCAGAAGTCAAATATTAACTACAGCTAGTAGTTTTCTTCTCAAATATATCTTAGGAAGGTCATTTTAAAACTCTTTCTTAGGAGCCTTTTAAAGAATGATACAACATTATTAAGCTCAAAATGTCTTAGATTCTGTTTTATTATTTGTCAAGAAAATGAGCAACATTTAGAATAAATATTACAATATGCTCAGGAATTTCTGCATTTCCTTTCAAACTTGAGGCTAAGCATGAAAGTTTCATTAGACCATCGAGTCGATTGTGCTAGTTTTCAAGCTTCGTACCAATAGGGAGACATGGAAGTAAGAAACTAACTCTTAATACTAGGGAATAAGCCTTTTCAAAATGAGATATTCTTTGCTCATTTCTTTTCTTTGCACACTTTTGTACTCTGTTGGATTTTCCTTGAGTACTTTTGCTCCTCCCTCTTTTCCTCCAGTGGTTCCTAATTACTGAATGAGTTGACTTCAGCAGTGTGTTCTGAAGTGAGAGAAGTTAGTATAATACAGTGGATTTTAAGTAAAGCTGTTATTTTTTTCCTATTGAAAGATTGCTCTTTATTCTGATGTTGTGCTGCCCCCAATATTTTGGTTAGAACTTTTTTTCTGAAATATGATCATTGTTATAATGACTTTTTCTTTTCTTTTAAAAAGCGTTCCAACCTGACAAAAGCTTTTAAGGTTGGTACCTCTACATTAATCCCCACGTGTACGTTTGAAAGTTTATTGATCTATGAAATTTAAAGTTTGGCAACCACAACTGAAGACAAAACCTGTAATTGAGTTGTAATACTTCCAGATTTCTCTGAAAGGAAACCCACTGGCAACGGAGATTAGAAATGCTTTCAAGGATATGACAGATGATTTTTCACATCAAATAGGTGGTAAGTCACCACCTGTCAAGATTCCACTTGAACATTGTCTTTTATCCAACATTTATCCTCACTGTACCTGGTAATACATCATGGCTTTAGAACTTCCATGTTTAAGCTGAGGATAGTCACCACTTGGTTGAACTCCAAGGCCATCAGATCTGTTTTGTTTGTGATTCTCAGGTCATCTCATCTTCAGGTGGGCTTTATAAGTGGTGTGTCTTGAGCCTGCATGTGACTCAAGCCATAGATATAAACAGACGTTTTTCACACCTTCTTCCAAATTTTCAATAATCACCTGAATGAGAATAAAACAGAGTTGGAGGATTGCATCACAAGGGTTAGTTCTAAATTGTGGTTTATGAGGAGTTGGGGATTTGTTGTTCTCTATAGTTTTCATCACTTGGAAAATCTAACCATCTGCAGAGAGATAAATGGGGATTTTTAGTCCCAAAAGTTCCATTAAGGTGATATTAGATCTTTTCTCCACCTAGCTGCTTAGTGTAATGCACAATGAAACAGATAAAATGCATAGTTTTGCCTATTGCTAGTTATGGAAGAAAACTCTGATATGAAGAAAGTAGAATGAATTTTTAAAGTCTGGGTAAGTAGTGTGATTTTTAAATATAAAATATAAAACTTTTAAATATAGCAGGCCAAAGGGGTTCTCTAATCTCAATTCTTGCATAAGTATTAAAACTATAAAAAGATTATTTTGTTTACATATCATTGTGCCTTCTACATGGAAGGCATTAAAGAATCGCTTTATGATTGGATGCATTCTGTTTATATTCATTTTATTTACCAGTACAAACCCTGAAAAGTTGTATTATATAAAATCACACATTATCTTCCATCTATAAAAATCTATAAATCTCTAAATGTTTAAAATTTCACAGAGAAACAAAACATTACGCATTATCCTTACTTCAAATAAGTTATTTTACTGTCAGAATTAAGTCATAAATAACTTGGTATTCATCTTAATTTTTATCCACAAATAACACTGAAAAGATAGCAATACAGCAAAGCAAATTTGGAGATGGATTTACAATAATTTTACATAGTCCTGGATGCAGGCTAAATTTTGTCTTTTAATTTTTTTTTCTATCTGAAAACAGGTTCTGTGTCTAGAGTTACCACAAATCAAATAGCAATATACAGAATTAATTTTTAAAATCTGAGGAAGTTTTTTGTTGTGGAAAGAGTTATTGAGTGGAAGGAAGCTCTGAGATCTAGTTCTGTTTTTTTTCTTTATAACATAAGCCAGGTGCCTGCAACACCTTTAGGATTGCTTCAGCTTTATATTTTTAATCTATAAGAAAGATGCTTTGACCACTAGCTGAAAGGGTTATAAAAAAGTAGTAAAAGGTTTGTTCAAAATATGAATCTCATTCTATAGCTTTGGAACAATTGGGTTGATTAAATCCTTTCCTTCTCACTACTCCTCCCTGTTCCTTCTCTAATTTGCACAAAAATTTGCTTCCATTTTTGAATGGAACTTGTAGGGTTTTGTGCTTTGTATTTTGGCTAGTGATGTTGTATGTCAGTTGTGTTCTCTCCCAAAAAGTGCAGCTACTTTACCACACTTTGTTTAGTTTTGTAACTCACAATGGTACCTAGCATAGTGTCTTACACAAAATGCTACATAAACATTGGTTAAATAATTGATTGAAGAATTATGGAAAGTGTTAGCCAAGGGTTTACTAGATAAACAACCACATTCAAATTATTCATTTATTCAGTCAATAAACACTCCCTGAGGTTTACTCTGTACCTACCACCTGCTGTACTGGAGGCACAAGATAGAAAGATAACTACAGTTGCTGGGATTTCGGGGGCTCAAAAATGTGCAGGCTGACATTTAACAAATAAATTACCGTATAGTGTGATATATCAACAGTGATGATATGTGGATGGCAGCAAAGATTTCCCGGGCTAAAGTATGGTGCTTCTGAGCTAGGAATTAAAGGATTACTGTGCGTCTGTGGAGCAGCACCTGTGTGCTTGCGGAGCGTGTGCATGGGTGTGTGAGCTGAAATCAGGGAAAGAGAATGATGAGGCCCTTCAGAGAGGTGAGAAGCCACATGGCCATGTTGGGGGCAGGCTTTGGGGAGCACAGGGTAGAAGGAGTGAGAAAGGCTGGAAAAAGCCGTGGTGACAGAGGACACTGTGGGCGGAGGTACAACCGCAGGTGACAGGTGATTATGGCAGGTATTATGCAGGGAAAGTACCAAGCACTTGGTCAACACTGTGGTGATGGTTTAGGGCCCAGAGATTCCAGAAGTAGGAAGGGCTGCTTGGAAAGCCATTTCCAAAGCCCAGAGATCTTGATGAGAGAGAATGTAAGGGCTGGGACCCCCCGCTGGTGGCAGAGGTGACGGAGGCCATGAAGGGCTCCCCAGCTGTTCATTGTGCTGAAACAGATATTTCAATTTCCACTCATATTAACTTGTATGGATTTTTTTCTAGAACAGCATTTAAAACTGAATACTTCATTTTAAGATTTGATTATTAATTACCATCTGCCATATAAACAAAGAAGAATGTTTATTTAGGCTGAAAAATATGTTTTTCCCTTGGACAATTTTGAAGAAAAGCTGTTTGTCCCCTTGAGGATGTCAGTGCCTGTTCCTTGTATTATTGCAATATTGCCTTTTTTATTTCACTTCCTAGATTACTTACTTAAATATTTTTCTTTAATAACAGATTGCCTACATTCTAAGGACATCTTGGAAGGCACCTTAATTTTAATTAGTTACAAATCCCTTAGCCACATACAAGCATTTCCAATGACTTTCCTTTCAAAGTATAATTTTGGTAGAAAGATCTTAACCTTTTGAGTCAAAGAGATGCTAAATTCTGTTTCATAATTCTGTCAATTATGCAACCCTTCTCATTGAGAGTAATTCAACAGATCATGGTGGCTACTGATATGTGAGAAGCGATATAATGTTCTGTGTAATCACACGGGCCCTTAGAGCCCAGCAATCAGGTCTCAGATTCCTGCTCTGCACTCACTGGCCTTGGAATTTGGACAAGACACACACAACCTTTCTAAGTGCTGGTTTCTTTATCTGTAAACAAGAATTATAGTACATACCCAATTGAGTTATTAAATGAAATAATTTTTATAAAAGGGTTAGTAAGATTCCTAGTACATGTTACTAATGTATGGATGAATATCTTGGCAATAATAATAATATCAACCCAAAACATGCTTCTTTAGACTCCAATAAAGAATGAAAACTTAATAAAAGTTGCGCCCAAGACGATAAACAGAGAACTCTAATGGTGATGCTCACAGAGAGAAATAAGTTGGAGAAAGAAAGGCAGGATGAGTACATTCTTGCTAATTAGTTCGTAGAACATGGTGAAAAGATTTCCTCTTAGTCTTGTATGTGTCAAACCTGCCATAATACAAATTTATGAAAGAATTAAAAAACCTACCTTGTGGTCCAGCTGACTTTATTGGATATAAACTAAATGGTCAATGCCGACGTATTTTCTTTGTGCGCTGGTGGGAGGGGGAGCCATTACAGATTCATTATGCCCTGCAGCTGTACGGAGTAGCTTTCACAAAAGCTTTCCTGGGGCAGGGAGCTTCCCCTGGGAGGAGGGGGTGGGAGGTGTGGAGGTGGTGGTGGTGATGGCGGTGGAAGTGGTGATGTCAGGTGGGTTGGAGAAGGAAATCTAAGTGTGGGATGTGGGGCACAGAGCTACAGGTGTGCTCTCTGTTGGTGTTTTCTGTGTAAATCTTGGGCCCTTCAGTGGAAGGAATGGAGAAGGAAGAGTCGAAGCTCAGTGCTACTGAACTTGACCTCACTGACCTGCCTTATACATGGTGGACCTGGAATAAGTGTGTCATTTGAATAAAATGTATGTAGAATTGTGGGAAGGATTTTGAGTTTTAAGAACAAAATACAGATCATATCAGAAACATCAACACCAATCCTATACTTCTCAAACTTTATTAAACAAACACTTCAGTTAAAAAAATCTCTTTATTACTGCTGACCAGATGGTGAATTATTTTTCTTTAAGCTAGTTCCAGAACTAATTCTATGCCTAAATAAATTACGTATGTCTATTACTTTTATTAATCACCGATAATCAGTAAAATTAGTCCTAAAGAGGCATCTTATTTTATATTGTACCTCACATATATTTTTAATGTTTTATTATGAAAATTTTAACTGTCTACAAAAGCAGACACAGAATAATGAATCTCAAATACCCACCATCCAGTGCCAACACTTATAATCTCATCACAATCCTGTTTTCTCTTACCCTTTCTCTTAATACTTTTTTAAAATTTTAATTTTTAAATTTTCTCTATTATTTTGAAGCAAATCCTAAATACCATATCATTTCACCCACAAAATTTCACCCACAAAATTTCAAAATGTGCCTTTAAGAATGAGAATTCTATTTTAAAAAACCATAATATCTTTATAGCACTTAGAACTTAACAATAATTATTTTGTTATGTACCTGGCCAGGGATCCAAATTCTAATCATCTCTTAAATGTAGTAGGTATAGAAGGTTCCTGACTAACAAGATTCAACTCAGGATGTTTTGACTTTCCAACGGTGCAAAAGTGGTACATGTAATAAATCACATGAGATACTCAACACTTTCATATGAAATAGTCTTTGTGTTAGATGATTTTTTTTTTTTTCCCAGCTATAGGATAACGGAAGAGTCCTGAGCATGCTTAAGGGAGACGAGGCTAAGCTGTGATGATGGGTAGGTTAGGTGTATTTGGTGCATTTTTAACCTGTGATGTTTTCAATTCATGATGGATTTGTGGGGACGTATCTCCATTCTAAGTCGAGGAGCATCTGTAGATTTTTAACTATTTGGGTCTGGACCCACAGAAGGTAATCACATTGCAATGGCCTACTTTGTTTAACTCTTTATTAATCTGAAGGTTTCACTTCATCTTCCTGGTTTTCCTTGAAATTTATTTGGTTAGGTCACTGGGTTATTATTCTCCAGTCTGGTTTGGGGGTTGCAGCCCTACATTTTAATATAACATTTTCCTGGGCTCTCTGTATTCTTGTAAACTGGTCATTGAATCTAGACATTTGATCAGATTCAGGTTCAATTTTGTTTTTGTGGGGGGAGCAACACTTCTTCATAGATGAAGTTTTGTTTCTTTCATTAGGAGGCTTGTAGCTTCTGGTGTGTTGTCTTATTATAATGGTAATAGCTGTTGGTGCCCAACACACAGATCTGCATATACACGTTTTAATTTAAAAAAATTTTGATGTAAAAACTATTGAAATGGATTTTCTGAACAACCAAAATTTGTTGCAAGAGAATAGCTAAGTTCCATCTGAGATTTACAACAATATAAACCACTTTTTAAAATGCCATGAATATGGCATTTGGGGTGGGGGGGTTAAGGGGTGGAGGGATTGAGCAAAAAGGAAAAAGGACTCATGGACACAGACAACAGTGTGGTAATTGCTGGGGGGTGGGGGTTATAAGGAGACTAAACACTAATGGAAAAATACAATAAAGAGTAAATTTAAAAAATACCATGAATACAAATAATTGCTAATGATCCATCCCCTCAAAGGTGTGTGTTGTTTGTTCAAATTATATGCCAGGGATCAGCAAGCACCTCAACAAGGAAGCTTCTTTATGTATGATGTAAATCACCAAATGCTTTCTTATTTAAAAACTGGATGATGATCATAGCTCTGTGACTCCATAAATTTGAGTTTCTAATATTATGCTGAAGAACATAAAACCTGTTTATGCATTATAATGCACAATAATGTATCTTTTTGCAATCACTGGCATAACTAAATCTAACTTGCCTATAGCATACATAATGACAAGTTTGTAAAATGATCAGAATTTTAAATTTTAATTCACCTGTAATTCAAACCCTTGCAGCAATTAAAGAGAAAACCACACATAGCAAGCCAACAAATTCCTTTTACTTAGTAAGATGAAATTTAGAGGAGGGATGCTTTCATATGCCTTTTGAGGCTATTGCAAAACTGGAGTTCAATAGATATACTTGCATATTAAAGTAAGTTCTGATTGAAATAATTTGCCTTTGCATCTTCTTTAAAATAAAGATTTGTAAAAATTCAACAAAAAATGTTAGTTTGGATTGCTCATATGGTTGTTTTTCCATGTTTTTGGCTACTTCTATGGAGGCACAAATGAAGTATTGATAAAAATTGAGATATTTGTCTGGATTAGGACTTGGCAAGTATTTTTGTAAAAGTAGAGATAGTAATATATTTTAGGCTTTGAGGGTTATGTGGTGTCTCTCACAACTACTCAACTACACTACTGTAGTATGAAAGCCCCCTTAGGCAATATGTAAGTGAATGAATACGCTTGTGTTCCAATAAAACTTTATTTGTAAAGAACAGGTGGTGAGTCTTATTTGGCCTGTGAGTTCTAGTTTGCTGACAGTGGTCTAGGTAATTCAAGCCCCAAAATTTTTTAAGCCAACTCATTGCATATTGAAAATATTTTTATTTCCTTTCCCTAAATACTTGAGATGGCCCCCTGGCCCCCTCACGTTAATTTAGTTCAACCAAAAAGTAGCTTCGTTCTCTGCTTATTTGGTAAGTGCAGACACAGATTTTGTTACATTTTAAAAGCAAGTCCTTTGAGAAGGCTAACCACCTGCCTGAGTTTGTAAGAATGAAGGAGGGGTGAGAATGGGTTGTCCTATGAAGAACAAAAGAAATCTGCCAGAAGGAAGTTCACTACTTCAAGAACGCCTTGTGCATTTTGACTTGGTTTCATAAAGCAACCACTTCACAGTGGAAGACCAAAGAAAATTTGGACACCAGAGAAAAGAGAGAGAAGATTTTATTTGTCAGGGAACAAGTCATTAAGTGTAACATTAAACATGAACGTTGTATCCTGTTACTTTAAATGACAACAATAAGAACAGAAGCTTCACAATTCATTGAAAGCTGGCAACTCTCTTTAAAGAAGCTGGATAAATTGTTCCATTGTCTGAAATTAAAAACAAATATGTTCAATCTTAACATTTGTTCACAATTTCCTCCTGTTACAACACAAGATTGTTCAATTGTTAAAAGTCATTCCTTGCAAAATAGCCCCTCATTCTTAAGAATTTCAAAATATGATGGTTTAATGTAATTAATTTCTGAGACAAAATGAAAATGTTCCAAAGAGAAAAGATAATTTATTTCAGTCTGAAATTTTAAAAAATGTGTGTCTATTATTTGTTTTAGATTTTCTAAGACTGGTATTTGTCATCAGATGAATCAGGCAGGACCCAGATCAAGATTTGGGTTTTCATTGTATTTTAATGCAAACTTAGTGGTGGACACACAAGAGAAATGCATTTTAAATTGTGACTAATTGTGATGAATCGGGACCTAGAGACTGTATCACACTTTCCCTTCAAAGGTATTAGTTTCTTTTAGGCTTAGAGTACTTTACAAAGGACATTTGCTGGAAGATTGTCCAACTTGTTCTTGTAATGTTAAAAAGCTAATGCACAAACATTCAACAAATTATCTAACACTTGCAATTTGCATTTTCTCCAGTTCTATGGAGTGCCATGTGTTGAAGACGGCTCTCTAGTCCACAGGAGTTTTGTTTTGGTTCAAGGGATAACTAAACTTTTGAAGCATTTTACAATGTATGTCTTTTCTTTCAAATGAGGCTTGACTTTTAGGCTTGACATTTGAAAACTTTAAGATGGAGGACACAGATAAATGATCCTTTTACATACAGAAGAAAAAAAGGAATTGGTAAACAAGCTTATAACTGCTGTTTATAAAATCTGCTAATGAGCCTGCTAATGGGAGACAGATTAAGAAATGGATTTTCCAAAGATTTATCCCTGTAGCAGCGACAGTAAAGAGTTATGATTTTGGCATTCGGTTCTGAAGCTACAATTTCTGCAAAGAAAAATAAAACAGCAGCATGGATTACACAGTGATGGACAACTGTGTGTTTGTTAATCATATTTACATATTCACAGAGGTGGTCTTTAAACGATTTCAGCAGTAACTTGAGTTTGGATGTACAAAAGCATTTTTGTATAACGATGGAACGTGTATCCTCAGTACTCATTCTGGGTTGTGTGCTTCCGACTGCATACCAGCAATACTTGTTTTGAGAGGATTTCTGGCTGTTCTCTGCTTATTTGCACAGTCTTAGATCTGATGACCTTTAAATTTATGACCTAGTAAATAATCTTTCGCAGCTTTGGAAGAAAAAGAGATGGGTCAATAGAGTTTGAATTACAGAAATCCTGCCAATGACCCTGCTAATAGAATGCAGATTCCACAGTACGTGATGCGGTGTGGTCACCCTCACACTTATTTTCCTTTTGTTCCACCCTAGGATGATGTTACCAGTGGAAGCAATAAGGCTTTAGGAGCACAGTAACGAAAAATGGCTCATACATTCATTAAGTCCGAGAACATTCCTGTGTATCTGTTTTTGCGGAAGCACAGACATATTTTCAGTTAAAGGAACAGTGCAGTATTTTTGAAATGTATAAAATGTTTTCTGGAAAAACACATACATGGTAATATCTATAAGATAGCTTTTTGTGTGTGTGAATATCTTTTGAGTTTTGTATATACAATTGCTTTAAGTTGATGCAGTTTGCAAACATTTCAGGTTTAACTCTATTTTTATATGCAAGTGAATAAGTGAATTTGACCCTGTAAAGGGTTATATATTCCTGATATGAGGAATTTCTGACAGAGTGTCAACAGATTCTTGCAGCTCCAGATCAAGCCAACTACAAGTGGGATAACAGAAGCCTTTCACGATGTTACCAATGGCTGATTTTCTGTTAGAGACTTTTAGCTGATGAGTACACTGCCAGGCAAAATGACTGAATTAAAATACTTGGAGGAAAAAAAATCATCTTTTTGTTGCTATTTACTTTTTAGATATTCTACAACAAATTTGGTCATGGGTTGGGATTTTCTTTAAAACTGTAAGACTTTTATCTATGAGTCTGTTTTTAATTTTGTTTGTTCGTTTATTCTGTTCTTGAGATGCCACATGTAACAGACTAGTGATTGTCAGAGGGGAATGGAGTTGGGGGACTGGGTGGGAAGGCAAAGAGATCAAGAAGTACAAACTGGTAGTTACAATATAGTGAAGTACCGCCTAGGGAATATAGTTAGTAATATTGTAATAATTGTGTATGGTGCTAGGTGGGTACTGGAAATATCAGGGGGAAACCTTGTAAAGTATATGATTGTCTAACCACTACACTGTACACTTTAATGCAAAATAATGTTGAATGTAAACTGTAATTAAAGAATAAAATTTAAAAAATACATTGTGTGGCTCCCCACCCTAACCCCTGCAAAAATGTAAGAATTTCAAAGAATTAACTTATTACATGAAAGCAATGCCTTGACACAAGTAAACATATTTGGGAAAGAGGAAATCATGAGAGATTTTTATCAAATGATAAAGAACTAAGAGGAGGCACGACATTCTGGCTTTGGTACTTAAAAGCCTCTGGTGTTGCCTTTGTAAAGTTTTTCCTGATAAACGTTTTTCCGTAGAATAGGCTGTAAGTACACATTCTGGGTAATGAGGTTGTTCTTAGTCATAGCCAGTCAGTGTGAAAATTTCTGTAGAAATTAATAAGTAGATTTATGTATTTATTTCTTATTAAAAATCTTTAGTAAAGAACATAGAGAAAAGTGCACATATGCTAAGTGTATACAGCTTGACAAGTTTTCACAAAGGTATCCAGGCCCTGCAGCAAGAATTAGTGGTGCCTGAGAAACTCTGCTTTCTTTCTTGATACTAAAGAGTCTTAAAATAACCATGATCCTTATTTTTCAATTATAGATTATTTTTGATTTTTAAACTTTATATAAATTGAATCATAGCCAATGGGCTCTTTTACTGGCTTCTTTTGCTTGATATTATATTTGATATATTCATATACATTATTATGAATAATTTTAGATTGTTCACTTTCGTTGCTGTATATATTTTATTATGTGAATATTTTTACAGTATATTTATTTATTCTATTATTTTTGGGGTAGTTCCCAGTTTTAATGATTATGAATAATGCTGCTATTAGACATTAGACATTAATGCACATATTTTTTGATAAATATGTTTATGCATTTCTATTGTATACATGTAATGGGGAACGAATATGCTATACTTAACATAAAGTGACCCATATTGATCTTAGTAAATGTTAAACCCAGCTTGTTAATCTAATCTAATTTTTTCTCTCAAAAACTAAAACGTGCATGTTCGAAGTGTTTTTAGTATACTTAACTAGAATCAGCAGTTTCAGTTCCTACAGAAGCTAAGGAGTGGTTCTGACCTCAAGGTCCACAGATGCAGTAATTCAGCCAGATGGCCACCTTGAGGGCGCTGACCATGGACATCCATACTGGGACCAGCAAAGGCACTGCCTGCAGACCCAGAGCTCCTCCCCCTTATTTCTTTGTTCTGCTTTCCCTCTCCCTCCTTATGAAAACCTCTGCCTGCCCTGAGATGTTCGGCTGGCTTTGGGACATGAGTCCCCCCACCTTCTCAGGTGGCTGGCACTTGAATAAACCTCTTCTCACCAGCACCTGTCTCACAAGTTTGGCTTGTTGATGTATGCAGATGAACTGGCTTTAGTTATGTGTATTTGCCATATATATATATGTCATTTAAAAGTATTTGCCAACTCAAATATTGAAATCATGCATGGATCTGCATCTATTGTTTTATTTTTTCCTCTAGACCATTAGTCATATTCTCCTGGTTCTTATATGCCCAGTAATTTTTAATTTTATGCTGTTCACTACAAAGAAAGAACTACAGAAGCTCCAGATGAGTTTATCTCCCACTGAAGTGCATGCAGATAGATAGGGAGTGAGGGAATTACCATTTTAAGCCAATCAGAGATTGAATTGGGCTAGGGCTGGATAGGTTGCACTGTTAATAAAAATCAGTCTGTGTCTTGCTTGTTCCCTTTCTTTGAATGTGGTCTTTTGGTATTTTGATTGAAAACCTGTCAATTATTCGTCTCTCCAGGCAGTCCTAAAAAACTGTGAGAAATCCAGCTTAGTGCTCTCAAAGTTCCCAGTCCAACTTTCAAGCCACCTTTCCCAGGCAACTTAAAAAAATAGCAAAAGTCTTAAGGGAGAAACTGATCATTTGCTTGAGCCAGTACTCTCCCTTGTGTTTGCTATTCTCTGCAGGGAATCTCATTCCACCTCTTATATTGTTAGGCCTAGCTTCACAACCTCCTGCAACAAATGAGCTCAGAACTCAACAAATGTCCCATGAGGCAAAAAAAAAAAAAAAAAAAAAAAAAGGCAGTGTATTTCTGGCTCCTCAGGTTTCCAATTTGTACTCTGGCATTATACAACCGATAAGTGCTTTTCTGGCTTCTCTTTACCATGATAATTATCTCTCTTTGGGTCCTACTCTAGACTCAGGCAAATACCCTTATACATTTCTGTCTTGCTGGAATTTTAATTGCTGTACTCCTTGTTTCCACAGATCTCTGATGTCTTTATGAACACATTATTTTTAAATCTCTCTCTTTTTCTACTTTTACAACAGAAGTGTGACCTTTCTGTTTTACAACAGAAGTGTGGCCTACTATGTCTTCTCAGAAACAAAATCAAGGTAAATTAATTTTAATGATATGTTGCATTATACATTTTTTTTGTATTTTACAAAGTAAATACAATATCTCAATTTGTGTTCTCACAGCAATTCTAAGAATTAAGCAAGATATGGGGTCCAAGAATTAAATCTCTTGCAAAAGATCAAACTTCCAAAGGGCAGAGAAGGATCTTGTGTCTTTTAGTTCCCTAAAGCCCAATATTATATGCCGTACACCACAACTCTTTTAAACAAATGACTACAAATACGGTCACAACCAGTTTTTATTTACATATCAATCACAGGCTTGGGGACAGCTGGACAAAGTTTATGTCTCGTTTTTTCATTTCATACCAATAAAGAACAAGTCAAACGCCAGAAAGCGGCATGCGTGATGGGATTCACAGGACAGTAAAAACTACAGCCCTGCCCTGAAGCGTTCATGCTGCTGTACTGTTGTGCATCAGGCCTGGAACGTCAGTGTTCGAGTCTATATCTTTGGGTTAATTGGGATCCAAGACTCCGTATCAAAACGCAGATACATGTTTGAAGGCCCACAAGGTTAGACAGTATAGTGAGGCTAATTGAGTTTTTAAGAAAATTTTCTTTCTTTAAATAAATGAGCCAAACCCTGGGGTGTTTACAAACTTCCACTACTTACCTGGCTCAAAATTTCAATAGTTTGTTTTTCCACAACTGATGTGGCAGATTGGAATGGAGAAAAGAAAGGCAGAAAGGGGTGGTGTTAATCCTCTAGTTTGAAACCTTGAATAACTCGGAAGTCATGAAGTATTGTGCAAAGTTCTAATTTCTTATAGGGAAAGTATTTTATAGGAAAAAAGCAAACAAACTTTCTGCCCCACAAGGCAGCTATTCCTTTTTCAAATAGTGGTAAATATCATCAAATTCCGTGCTAACACTTGCTACACATAAGACCTTTAGATTGTGATAAATCTATGAAGCAATCTTGAGTCTGTATTGCATCTAAGACTCTATTATTACCAAATCTAAGGTAATAAATAATATTTACACCATGTTTTCTTTCAAAAGGTTTATAGTTTTAGCTCTCTCTTCCTTTTAGGTTTAATTCATTTTGAGTTAATTTTTATACATGGTGTGAGGTGGGGGTCCAACTTCATTCTTTTGCTTATGGATATCCAGTTGTGTTTTACTACTTAATGTCTTACAGGGAAAGAAAACTAACTTGTTGCCCCATAGGAGAGCTATTCATTTCCTAAACAGCTATAACTATTAGTAAATTTCTTTCTATCTCCCTGGTATGTGTAGGATTTTTATATCATGATATATTTCTAAGAAGTTTGTTTCAGTTATAAATGTTTAAATTTGAACTTGCTTTCTATCACTTGAAAGGCTAATATATTTCAGGATATACATTAAGTTAATATTGCTTAACAATTGTTTATTAAAGGGGAATTGTTGGTGAAGCAAAATGTATTATTGTATTGAAGTCCTATCATTGGCTTTTGAGTTCAAAATGAAATTGCTCCCACACAGCTGCCCGACAATAAGGAAGTTACTGAACCATTCTGATCCTTGTTTTCCTATCCATCAGAAAAGGACAACAGTACCTATATCATAAGCTATGTTATGATGATTAAACATAATAATGTTTGTAAAGCTGCCTGGAAAAATAATGTACATCTTCATATATTCTTATATTCTTTTGTAGAGCAGCTTTACTGGGGTGCAGTGTGCATGCTGATGTTAACTTGCACATATTGAAAGTGTAGAATTTGATACATTATCATGTATGTATGAATCCATGAAAGCCCCATCACAATCAAGATATGAGCCTATGCATCCCCCACAAAGAAAGTCCTCTTGCTCTTTGTAGTCACATTCACCTGCACTCCTTGGTCTCCTTTTCAGGCTACCACTAATCCTTTATCTGTCACTACAGATTAGTTTGCATCTTCTAGAGTTTTACGTCTTTATTATTTTTAAGATTTTATTTATTTTATTTTTAGAGGGGAAGGGAGGAGAGAGGAACATCAATGTGTGGCTGCCACTCATGCACCCCCTACTGAGGACCTGGCCCACGACCCAGGCGTGTGCCCTGACTGGGAATCAACCCCAGAACCCTTGGTTCGCAGGTTGGTGCTCAATCCACTGAGCCACACCAGCCAGGGCTAGAGTTTTATATAATGACATTGTGCAGTATTCCTTTTGGTCTGGATCCTTTCATCAACATAATGGTGTTGAGATTAGAAATTATTGTTTAGTGCATCAGTAATTCACTAATTTTTATTGCTGTGTAGATACAGCATGGTTTGTTTATCCATTGACCTATTGATGGACACAATTTGCTTCCATTTGGAGGCCATTAAAAATAAAGAAGCAGGCCCTGGCCAGGTAGCTCAGTTAATTAGAGCGACTTCCTGATATGCCAAGGTTGCGGGTTCAATCCCTGGTCAGGGCACATATAAGAATCAACCAATGACTGCATAAATAAGTAGAACAACAAATTGATGTTTCTCTCTCTCCTCCTTCTTCTCTCTCTCTAAAAGTCAGTAAAGGAAGGAGGAATAAGTAAGCAGAACACAGAGGAAATTCAGGACAGTGAAACTATTCTGTATGAAATTACAATGGTAGATGCACGTCATTATACATTTGTCCACACCCAGTGTATAACACTAAGGGTGAGCTAAGAATGTCAACTATGGACCTTGGGTGATAATGGTGTGTCAATGCAGGGTCATCAGTTGTAACAAATATATCACTCTTGGTTGGAATGTTGATAGTTGGGGGGGAATGCATGTATCAGGAGGAGGAATGGGGTACATGAGAAATCTGCATACTTTCCCTTCAATAATGGCCTGTACCTAAAACTATTCCAAAAGATCAAAACTATTTTAAAAAAGTTGCTATGAACATTTGAGCACAAGTTTTTGTATGCATGTATGCTTTCCACTTTTCTCAGGGAAATACATAGGAGTGAAATGGCTGAATCATATGGTATATATACATATGTTTAACTTTCTAACAAACTGCGAAAATGCTTTTCAAAGTAGTTGCACAATTTTATACTTTCACTTGTGTGTGAATTTCAGTTCCTCCACATCCTCATCATCACTTGGTATGGTCAGTCCTTTAACTTTTATCTGTTCTAATTCGTGTGAATTAGTACCTCATTATGGTTTTAATGTGAACTTCCCTAAAGAGTAATGATATTGAGGTTTTATTCACGTGCTTATTTGTCACTTGTACATCTTCTTTGATGAATTGTGTATTTAGACTTTTTGCCCAATTTTTTATTTAGTTGTGCATTTTTCTGCTGAATTTTAAGATTTCACCACATAGTATAGACATAATTCTTTTATCAGATGCAGACTTTGCAATTCCCCCCCCCCCCCCTCACTTTGTGGCTTGTCTTTTTATTCTCTTCTCTTACTGGTACCATTCTAATAGCAGAAGTTTTTAATTTTAATGTGATCAAATTTTACCAATTTTTTCTTTGTTTTGTGTTGTGTCTAAGAAACTTGCTTAGTCTAAGGTTAGAAGTATTTCCTCTGAGGTTTCTTCTAGTTTATAATTTTAGGTTTTACATTTAGGTCTATGATACATTTTGAGTTAATTTTTATACATGGTGCAAGGCTTAAATCAAAGTTTATTTTGTTCCACATTTATATTCCAATTGTTCTGGCACCATTTATTGAAAAGACTATTCTTTCCCTAATGTATTGTCTTTTCCCCTTTTCAACAATTACTTGTCTATATAGGAGTTTATTTCTGGATTCTATTCTGTTCCATTGATCTCCGGATCTATTTTGATACCAATAACACAGCAATTGACAATGTTAGCTTCAAATAGCTCTTGAAATTAGGTATTGTAAATCCTCTAGTTTTGTTTCTTTTCAAAGTTGTTTTGATTATTCAAGGTCCTTGGAATTTCTACATAAACTTTTGCATCACCTTGTAAATTTCTACCATAAAAGCCTACTGGAATTTTTTTCACATTATATTGAGCTTATAGTTCTATTTAGGAAATTTAAATACAAATGTTAATGAGTCTTGACCTATAAAACAGTACATTTTCCTGTTCTTTAGGTTTTCTTTCATTTCTCTCGGGAGTGTCTCATAGTCGTTGGTGTACAGGTATTTATCCCCAAGGATTTCATGTTTTTGATGCTATTGTTAAATGTATTGTTTGTTAAATTTTGGTTTCCAATCATTCATCATTACTTTACAGAAATAAAGTTGGTTTTTCTATACTGATCTAGTAACCTGCAACCTTGCTAAAATCATTTATTAGTCTAGTAGCTTTCTTGTAGATTCCATTAATTATCTACATAGACAAGCTTGTCATTGATGAATAAAAAAGCTTTACTTCTTCCTTTCCAATCTAGATGAATTTTATTTCTGTTTCTTGCAGTGACTAGAACTTCCAGTTCAGTGTTGAAACTGTGAAAACAGATGCCTTGATATAACTTTCTCTATGTTTCTTGAATTTGGTGTTTGTTAAACTTCTGAAATCTATGATTTTAGAGATTGAATCAAATTTGGAAATACTTGGCCATCATTTCTTATAATATTTTCCCCCTTTTTTCTCTTCTTCTTCAAGAACTCCAATGAAACATATATTAGTTAGGCTTTCTGATGTTGTTCCACAGTTCATTGATGCTTTTTCACTTTTTTTTTTTGTCTCTGGGTTTTAGTTTCAATAGTTTCTGCCTCTTTGTGTTCAAGTTCACTAATCTTTCCTTCTGCAAAAAGAAAAAAAAACTTAAACTATCCTTCTAACCCACTAAGGCCACACCTTTCTGAACATTCTCCCCAAGGCTTTGGAAATGTGACGTCTCCCAGTACGGCTCCTAGGGACAGCGACCGCTCCTGCCTCTGTGTGAGAGGATGGTGCTGTTCCCTTCCATCCTTCTAATGTTTTTTTTCACTCATCCTGGGTGGTTTGGTCCCTGATCAGAACTCTGCTGAACACTCAAGGGGGCTTAGGACAAGTCTCCATAGTCCTTTCTCTGTGTAGGACTTGGGACTCTGCACAAAGCATGCCCCTTGTAGAACGATACACACTTCACGAACCAGAGGCAAGTGAATTTTTTTTCTGTAAAGGGCCAGATGGTAAATATTTTAGGTATTGCAGGCCATATGGTCTTTGTTGCCACTCTTCACTTCTGCTGTTACAGCCTGAAAGCATTTACAATATGTAGATGAATGGGCGTGGCTATGTTCCAATAAAACTTTATATACAAAAGCAGGGGGCAGGCCAGATTTGGCTTATAGGCCTTGGTTTGTTGACTCCTGTGGGCTGTCTTCTGGATTTGTTTTCTTTTGTTGGTGTAGTTACTATTCCCCAAATGGGATTTAAGACAAAAAGCTTTATTCCAAATTTAAAGCAGAAAGAAGAGCATATTGTTGTACAAACTTTTCATATTGGTGCACACCAACACTTGGGTGGATTCTTTATTTTTGCTTCTGTTTCTGAAATGCTAAGTAGTGAATCGTTTAATGCTGACATTTAAGCTAATTGCTCTTTAATGTACATTTGACATATGAGGCAACATATTGCAATCCAAAAATAATTAAGATAAATCATTTGCTTATATTGCTGTGGAAAAGACAAACCATTTTTCACCTCCCTCCTACACCAGGGGTGCTGCAGTCAAGAGGAGATTTGGTACTTGTAATTCATGCTGTGCCCCAGGTCTCTCGTGAAGGAACCTGGAGCTGTGGGCAGAGCAGCCGTGGCAGCTCCCAGGATGCTCTCTGTCTCCTCAGACCACTCTCCAGATAGGGCCGCATTCCAGGGTTTGGGCTCCCGAATTCCTCTGGAGCACTTTGGCAGGCAGCCAGCATGCCGTGAAAGATGAGATTCTGTCTCCCTCCACCCTACACAAACCCCCAGAGGTTTTTCCTCTTCAAGTCTGAAAAGACTGGCTCCAACCAGCAGGTCCAGCAAGTGGGGGCCTATTTGTGAGTTGGATACCTGGGGAATTATGGTATACAAATAAGTCATAGTTGAATAACCAGCATGTACAAATTGACTTTTCTCTTTTTTTGTGGGGGTGGGAAGCCCTCATAGTTTTCTCTGGGGGGATTATACCACCATGGAACAACTGTCACAAATGCACTGTACATTTTTGAGTAGAATGGGTCATTTGTTTTTCTGGGCACTTCCATTTTACTTACAAAGTTGGCTGATCATATTTCAAAAGCCTGTTGTGAAGTATGTTCTTCAAAGGAAGCCTTTTCTCCATTTGTGTGAAGCAAGTGAAGGTTTCAAGCTTTATTCTATGTGATTATATTTTATGAAATCAAAAGGCTATCAGTTATATTTATACAAAGGCAATTTGTTAGTTTTTTTGTAAATATAGATTTTAAGCAAGCTTTAGGAAAATGCATTTTTCTATGTTGTAATTTTCCTTGAAAAGAAGTCAATTCTATGAACAGATTTATTACACTTATGTAATTAAATAACTATTGATTTACACAGATTGTGTATAATGTGTCTGTGCTACCAGGTACGCTCTATGGTTTCTAGGACTACTTGTGCCTTTTTCATCACTGTATCCTTAATGGCTAGAGGTACCCAACACGTGGTTTATATCATTCAATATTGCTGCAGTAAATGAATGAATGATATAACTGACCTAGCCAGGTAGGGCAACTGAATAACTGTTGAAATGAAAAAAAGATGGAAATATTTACAGAAAATAGTGTCTCCTTACAGTGTTTAAAGTTGGGGATCTTCTCTGTGGAGTGGAGCTTGCCTAAGCTGTATAATCTTTTAAGAAGGTCTCTGATGGGTAAGGCAGTTTATGGAGAGCATCTGAGAACCTTGTATGAACAATTTGAAGAAAATTACTCACGATAATGGGAAGTGGGTGGAGGAGGAAATGTGCGTGAATGAGTAACACAGGACCTTCTTCATTTAATGCTATATGCTTGGTTTTGCTCTCCCTGTTTTCTACAAATGTCAAAACTCCTAGTTCAAAATGCTAAGTTGCATTTTGTTTGGAAAAATAGTCATGTGTGTTATTAAATGAATGAGTCCCCAGATGAAGAATCATGAGGACACACAAAAGTTCAGGTAGAGCCAACTTTATGTTTATGCCACACAGTAACTTCATAGCAGATTCGCAGGTGAATCAGTGCATGCAAATTTCAGCTGAGGTATTTAGCAATATATTTTCCCCATGAGGTGGGAAGCAGTCATTCAGAAGAAGCTGTGGCAGGTCTCAATTTCCAAATGCTTGTGAGTGTGTCGATCCTTTTTGACGATTTGTTGCTAATTTCTATCTTTATTGAACTGTGGCTAGAAAATGTAGTTTGTATTGTGGTTCTTTGCAATTTGTCTTACAGATCAATGTTTCTCTGCTTTTGCAAAGTGGCTTTCTTTTCACCCTGTGTTGCCCTATCATTGATACTATTGGGCTGTGGTCTTAGGTGGTGATCTAAGACCCTGTACGGAAATGAAACCAAAGTTGCAGGCCATGTGAAACTGGTACATCTGCCCAGGTCAACTGTTGGCTTAATCACTTATTAACATCCTACAACTCTGTTTTAATTTCATTTCCGAACTTATAACAATTTCTCAGTCTTTTTTTCCCCAAGCTTAACCACTCATTCATTGAAGGTAGTGTAGATATTTCATCTAACACTCATGAGTTTCATAATAGAATGTTTGAATCTGTTGACTCAACAGTTTGCAACACAGAGATCTTCTCCCGAGCTTCTTTCTCTCTATGTCTTCAGGGCAAGGAGGGATGGAAAGAAGTTTGAAAGTTAAGTCACAGGTACTCGATTTTAGTCATTACTATCTAGTTAATTGATACAAGGTTAGAGGGTGGTAAGGGTTGATAAGGCAGGAAGCTGGACAATAGGAATTTAGTTCAGACAGTATGGCAAACTTTTAAACTGGGAAATACCTTTTGATTTGTTTTCTAATAGTCAGCTATTTCCTTTGCAAAATGGGAGTGAGGATAAACTAGGTAGTTTCTAGCTTTGTTTTTTAATGTTTAAAATTAGCTAAGTGACATTAAAAATCTCAGATTTAATTGAATTTCATCTTCTTTATTGCTTGGATGGGTAATTTAAATTATTTTTTTATTTAAAAAATTATAAACGCTTCCTTTTTATTCATGTGAAATAATGTAATCTATTACTATGATTCAACATTTTACTTAAAGTTATCACCTTGTGGTATCTATTAAAAATATTGTTCTTATCTTCCGTAAATGGTGGTAGTGTAACTTGAGTTGAAATTGAATCATTATCACTATACCCCAGGTTGTACTGGTAGTATATTTTGTGAGTATTAACATATTTATACTCCTCATTTACAAACTTTTATACACCTTTTGCAGTGCATGTGTGTGTATACCTATTTTCCAAATTGATACATGAATAATAAATAAGGACTACAGTAACACAATCATAGAGCAATTAGGAATTTAACTACAAATAACCTTTTTAAGCTACTTTTTACTACTAATGGTAAAAATAGCATTTATTGAAAGATCCACATAAAATGAATTAGTAAACTGAATTTTTAGCAACTCAGCCACTACCTCTCCTACACAGTATAGATGTTCTACTCACAGTTCTAGTGGGTTGAATTCGTTATATAGTTGTTATTCTTACATTATTCTTATTCTTATTCCTTTTCCCTACATATTCAGGTAGCCACCAAGGTTTGCAATATCTCTTTTCATTTTGATCCTCTCTTCCTTTCCTACTGCTCTCAGGCTTAGTAACCACTGGGCTGTCTAGTCTCTTTAAATTCTTGGCCATGAACATCAACTAAATCCTTTATTTTGGCTGCAAATGATATTTCATCTAGTCCGTTCAGTTTCCCACTTTTATATCATACTTTCTCTCTTCTCCAAACTCTAGCACCTCTACTCCTAGCTTGAGACTTACCTGATGACCTTGCTTCCCACATCCCTGGGGGAACAGGTGTGGTCACAGGGGGACTCCACTGGCTTCCAGCCCATGTTGCTTCACTTACCATCATACAGTGCACCTGTATATTCTACTCTGCATGCTACCTAAAATGACTGAGTAGTTTCTTTGGTGGCTAGAGTAGCCTCCTCCCAATATCTATTCTCTAATGCTTTCTAATGAAACCTGTGAGTATGTTATGCTATATGGGAAAAAGTGACTTTAGAGATGTAATTAAGGTTACAGACCTTAAAACAGGGAGATTATCCTGGATCACCCATACGGACTTAATCTAAACACATAAGATCCTAAAAGCAGAGAATTCTCTCTCTTCAAAACAGGAAAGATGTGGTAGAAGGAGAGTTCAGTGACTTATAGGCCTGAGAAAGACTCCATGTGTTGTTGCTGCTTAACCTGGAGGGGCCGACATGACAAGGAATGCAGGTGACCTTTAGGATCTGACAATCTCCTGGCTTTCAGCCAGCAATGAATGGGACCTCAGTCCTACAACCACATGGAACTTAGTTCTATCAACAATCTGAGTGAACTTGGAAGTGGATTCTCCCCAACAGTCTCCATATAAAAGCCCAGGGTGTTCAAGATCTTGGTTTTGGCCTTGTGATACCCCTGAGCAAAGGAATCAGCCAAATCCTCTCAATCCTCACAGACTCTGACCTCCAGAAAGCTTGAGATAAACAATTTGTGTTGTTTTACATGGCAAGCTTGTGGTAATTTGTCACGATAGGAAGCTAATGCAGATCACATTTCAGTTTACTTACTCAGTGATGTTGAACCCCAGCAATTCTCCCCTCATCTTTGGCATCATCAGTTTCTCCTCTTCATTGGATCATTCTCATCAGCACATGAAATGACATTATTATTTTCATCTTAAAACAAACGAGGACTATACTTTATCCTTGAACTACTGTGTTATTCCCCTATACTCCTTATTCTTTCCTAGTTATACTCCCGACCTCTCCCTCAGTTAAAACTCCTTGCAAGAGTTGTCAGTACTTGTGTCTTCACTTCTTCTCCTTCCATTTTTCTCATCCCACTATAATCAGGCACTTGCCCCCCACCCCCAACTCCCCAGCCAGTGGTACACTTAATAGATATGAAAGAGTCTCCAATGACCTCCATGATGCTAAATCCAAATGTTCAATTTTCAATTCTTGTCTTACTTGACCTACATGCAACACTTGACACAATTGATTCTCCCCTCTTCTATGAAACACCTTTCACTCATCTTCCAGCACCACTTGATTTGATTTTCTTTTTTAAGTCACCATTTCTCTTTCTCAATTTCCTTGTTTGGTATTTTTTCATTTTGGGGGGTTCCTAATATTTTACTGTCATGGGACGTAGTCTCTTCTTTATCTACACTCACTCCTTTGATGTTCTTATCTAACCTTTAAATGTCATCTATATGGTCAACTCTCAAATTTAGTTTCCAGCCTTAACCTCTACTCTTAAGTTCAGAATGGTCTATTGAAATGTTTACACAGTGTTTTCCATTCCAGGGAATTGTAATGCCATCCTTGTAGAGAACAAGATAAGCTTTGTCTGCGTGGGAAATCTCTTGTGCTTGTTTTTCTATCCTTTTTTTCTCATCTTTTACTTTAACCATTGTTCCTGCAACCAACTCGCACAAATTTTCTGCATATATTTGGCCTCGCTACACTATGTATATCTCACATTCTTCTCTGGTGTCCTTCTGACAGCAGAGCCCAGGCTGTTGGCACTAATCTATGTCCAAGGAGGAGTGGAAGGTAGTTGCACCCTATGGAGCAACCCATGACCTGCAGGAGATGGAGTGAAGTTTAAAGGTCAGCTTTCTGTCTCACAAGGAAAGGACTCAACTGCCATCCATTATAAGCAGCTGGATACAGCAAGCCTATATCACCTTACCCCCTTTTCCTGTTTTACAATTTCTGTTTTCCTCATCTGTTTTCTAGGATCAATTTCCTCAACAAACCACCACTGTATGAGCTTTTTGGTTGGTATAAGAAGTAGCTTCAGACTTTAGATCCTAAGGGGGAGGATCATGGGCTGGATCATTCACAGGTCATGTGTGGGCAAGAGCACTGCTGTTGGCAGGAAGTGGAGGTGACCGCCTGAGATTGTGTAGCAGCAGCACAATTACTCTCAATATTGATGGACCAAGATACAGATTGGTGGTGGGGGGGGGGTGTGATGGATACCACATAACTCAACACTATGATAGCTATCTGGTCACTTTGGGTATTTCATAGTAGTGGATCATCAGGCAACGAATGGAGCTATGAGTTTGTTACCAGGAAGAATTAGGATTACTGTTACATGCCATACCTAGAAAAAAGTATATCCAAAACCCAGGAGATTCAATGGGATGTCTTGATGTTTCCATGTTCGGCAATACCTATGAAAAGATGTCTTAACAAGAGCAAGGCAACTAAGTCCTCAGCTCCCTTAGGAATGAAGCTCTGGGTCACTCCGCCAGGCAAGCAAGTGGGAGCCACTGGGGTGACAGCCAAGAGCGGTGGAAATTTACACTGGGTGCTGGAAGAGGCATCAGCTGGAGTGGTGGCAGCTGAAGCCTGTTCCACTATCCCTCCCGAATTCTTCCTGTACTCGGTCTGTGGGAGAGGTTGTGGTCTGGTCAGACTTTAGAGGTTCCATGGAAGACAAGTTTTAATGGAAAGCCTTTGTGGTTCTGAATGACATGTGGCGAGTGAGGGCGGAGTGTTATATGGGAGGGGAAAAGTAGATTTATAGTTGTTCATTGGGGAAATAATACAATAATGAATACACAATAATACAAGCATAAACTGTGTTTCATGTACTCACAATACTTGACTGTTTTTCCGTCTCAGCTCACATCCTCTTGGACCACATGTTACTCCAGTCATTTCTGCAGCATCCAGCTTTGTATCAGGAGAGACTCTGAGAAGTCCTTGTCTCAGCCCTAGTCTGGGTCCTGGAATAGCTTCTGATGAAAAATTAGTAGGGGTGTTGTGTGTGTGTGTGTGTGTGTGTGTGTGAGAGAGAGAGAGAGAGAGAGAGAGAGAGAGAGAGAGAGAGAGAGAGAGACAGAGAGAGGCAGTAAATAGCTGGGGAGATAAAGTGAAGAGATGAATATTCATCATTAAGCATGTAGTTTCTTGATCCACATGAAAAAATTCAGGGTGATAAACCAGGTCATATCTTTACTTTCAAATATATTAAATTTAAAAAACTGTCAAACCAGGCTTTGGGTTTTGCAAACTCTAAGATATGAGCAGGAACAAATAGCCTGAAATGGTTTTCTAAAGACATATTGTTAGTAATTATTTTGTTTGTCTTATTAGGGGTTAAATTCATTTGACTGAAAGCTTGTATGCTTAGAACAACTCTTTGTGTTATTATTTTCTTCTCAAAATAAAAAGCTCATAGTGTTTTATTTTGTCTTTTTCTAAAGACTCAATAATTAATTTATATTAGGATGAATTAATCTTGAAAGAAATGGTAACCCCAAAGTGCATTGGGGACATCTTGCACCTTTAAATCTAGATAAAAGTTATTTAAGTGCTTTTTCTCAAGAGAAAATAGAAAGAGCAAGATTATAGCTAAGATTTCTTAAAATCCCTTTTCATTTATGGTCTCATGTTTCTATCTGACTCTTATCTCCCCTGAATGACTTCTTCCAGGTCACTCTGCCATTATGCCCTATGATTTGGGCCTTCTTACTGGCCCAAACATTAAGCTCCACATTAAAAAAAAAATTTACTCCAACAGCTTTCTTTTACAATGTATTTCGGTGTAGAAGATACTAACGAAGTCTGGGAATTCTGCTATAGTACTGAACAATTCTACAGTAAGCACTTGCCTAGATACCCCTTGTTTGTCTTTACATGCTAAGTTGATGTTATATGATCTGTGTTCTGGTCATGTGTGGGCCTCTTCTCCTTCCACTTACACCTCTGACTTCTAATTCTCTATTTTAGTGTAAGGTAGTTTAGTTACCTAATATGTAACACATTTGATAGAGAATTAACTGTTTCACTTAAGTGATTACAAATTAACATAGAGAAATGCAAAAGAAAAGGGAAGGTACAAGAGAGATTGGGAGAGAGAAAAAATGAGAGATATAAAGATTTGGTGATTAGGAATGATCAAAACAGTGGAAGATACCTATGATTAGTAAGGGTGTGGAGAAACGAAAACAAAAACAAACCCAGAAAATTAAAATTTTTTTTCTTTTAAATGTGCACATTTCCCATCATGGAAAATAAAGAATCAAAACTTGTATTCAAATAAACAAATTTTATTGTAATTATTAATGTGTCTTATTTGAACTCACTCAATTCCTCACAACTATGAAATCCTGTAGAGATAAAATGGACTGGGGAAACACGTGTCTGGATAAAAACTAGAATGGAAAGTGAAAATGATGGGTTGAGACATTAGCTAAGCCCAGTTTCTCATCCTGACTGCAATGCCATCTCACTGGGGGACCTGGGGTGAGTTACCTATCTCATCTGGGCTCTAGCTTCATCTTCTTTAAAGTTTGGAGGTAGGAATTCATAAGCTTTGATTTCCAGCTCTAAAGATGTCATATGCAATCAAACCATGGAAAGGAGAATATTTCACTTTGATACATGAATCCTAATGTAACCCATTGTACTGGTACTTTTCTCTGATTCAAGCCCCATGAGAACTGCTAATGAGGAGTCAAAGTGCCTCAATGAGTTCTACCTCTAATCTCCTTTCTCTGAGCCTGTTAGCCTCACATGCTAATAAACAGGTACAGAGCTAAAGGACGAGAAGCAGGGAAGCATAAAATGAGAAAATGGTAGAACACGGAGTATGGTTAGTCCATAAACTGAATAATCTGTTGGACAAGCAGGAATGGACCATCCACTATAGCTAATTGCATTCTAATTGGTTGCAGTTAGAAGAAGCTTTCTAATTTTAAACTTTTTAAAACTAAATTTATAAGAATTGTATATCAGGACATGAGAGAAAGATTACTATGTACCTATATAATTTTTGTACTAAAATCCATAGTATGTAAGAATTATTTAGGGGTTATTTTTCTCCTCTTTGTTTCATGCTTATTCATTTATTTTGGATTAAGTCTTCTTTAAGAAAGCATGAGACCTTTTGTATGTTTCAGAAAATGCATTTCTGTGTGAGGCTATACAGAAATAAATGACCAATTAGTAACACAAATGAAGTGGGAAATGAATCAAGTACAGGATTTGTAAGTTCTGAGCATGCAGTCAAGAACCTAAAAACATATTTTATATTTAATGAGTATAAAATATATATTGTAAGTACAGGGTAGTTTCAGAATAACACTATATTTGAATCTGTTGGAATAGCAGCAGATTGTATACTGCCTGGCATGCCATTGGTGAATGAAAAAATGAGTGGAAAGAGAATGAATGAGGGGAAGCAGATTTTTTTTTTTTACCAGAATCATTCTAATGACTAAATTGATGACTGAACATAAAATGTCAAAGTCTCCATTATAGAACAATGATTACAAACAATTTTACCACCATGAATCTTCAGGTTTGAAGAATTTTGTCCACTAAACATGATAAATTTATGTGGTATGTCATATTTTTCTCATTTTTAATAACAATGACATAGCATGATAGTATTGATAGAAGTGATTACATAGTAGATTCATATTATATGTTAAGGTAGTAGAGTGATTAAGAATATGCATTTGTAATGGAGAGCCATGCGTTCTTAACCAGATAGCCTTGAGTTGGTTTGAGAAACTATTCTGGGTCTCAATTTACTCCTCTTAAAAAGGGGGATAGTACTTTTGTCACCTGTACAAGGTGGTTTTGAATGAATCAATGAAAAGCACTTAGGACAATGTCTAGGACATAGGAAGCATTCAAGAAATGTTGGTGGTTCCACAGTATGTTGTGGGGGTCTCTGTCTGCAGGGCTCTCCCCGCCCCCTGGCCACCACGGATGAGAATAAGTCTACCAAGACATGATCTGCTTGGGGAGGAAAGGTGGCTGGCTGATCTCTCAAAGGAGAAGGGCCAAGAGCCTTTTCCTCAATGGGCTTTTATTAGGTTCCTTTTGCACAGGAATACAGGTAAAGCTCATTAATCATTATCAGGCAGTAAGGATCAAACAATAGATAACATACAAAGAACTCTGAAGGCCTATTTTGAGTCAGAGTCAGATAGCTAAAGAGCAATAAAACTTTGAGGAACAAACTCACTTCTTGCTTGGACCCTTATTTAATTGAGAGTATTCTAAACAAAGCAGGTTTCACAGGATTTTACATATTCTTTCTTAGGCCTGATCACCCTAGGGAACGTGCCCTTTCCAGCACAGGGCTACACCCACCACCGGCATTGTTTCAGGCTTAAGGCATTGTCTCAGGCTTAAGTCAGAGAGGGGAAGCAAGGCAGCCAAGAGATTATGAGACTTCTTGCAGACAGAATGAGGACTCAGGCTATGTCAAAGCTGAGGGTCTAACGCCCCCTTTTGCTATAGTCCCCCAAGTCCTTCCTTGGGGCCTCCGTGTGATCGTGCCTGTCTTAGGTCATTCCCCCCTTGGGGAATCTTACCCATCATTGGCTAACTGATCAAGCATTGGGGGCCAGTTATGGATGAAGTGAAAGGAAAAGTGGCACCCACCCCTGCCAGGGAGATAAGCCTTGTCTCCTCAGTGGCTTATAGTCCAAAGGTCACTCACTCAGCCTTAGCCATGGGGGGTTACAGCTCCTGAAACCAGGCAGGGTGGTTCCCAACACTATGTAGCCTGGGTACTTGTATAGATTATTTCCAGTGCTCATGGCAGCATGGCATAGCCTTATGCCCAATTTATAGATGAGAAGACTAAGGCCTGTTTAGAGTTTTTAAAATCACCCAATGAAACAAAGACTGATTCAGGTCTAGAGCTAAATCCTGTTCCTTTCCTCTTGTCTCCCTTCCTTTCTCTGTTCCTCCCTCCCTCCCTTAGTCCCTCTTTTTCCTTACTTTCCTTTTCTTACCCCTGTAACACAAATCCTGACCTGCAAGAGATAACCATGTTGCTCCTTTACATTAATACAATTCCAGGCAGGATCAAAGGTGCTTGACATCTCAATTAGCCTTGCAATGGTACTGAAAGTAAACTTACATTTTCTGTTTAACTCTTAGAAATATGGAAATGACTTTAGAAACTCTATTCCCTTCAGATTAGGAACGCCTGCTGTAAGCAGTTCATGTAAAGGGAACTTCCAGTTTGCTATTTCATAATTCTTAACATTTCAGTTTTAGGTCAGTCATTTAAATATGGTCATAAGGAAGATCATAAGAGAGATAAAAAGGTCTTGTTTATTTTTTAACAGAGCATTCTTGATTTTATGATTTTCCAAGTATGAAGAACATAATGGTTTCAAAAGTCAATGTCACAACCTCCTTACGGCACAAAGAAGAACAATTTTTGCAAAGATGAGTCATTTTGTAGATCTCCCAGGACATTCATTCTTTCTGTTTCTGGGGGGAAAAAAAAAGCAGCCACACAGTGGCCACTGCTTGTCCCAACATCAACATTGACGCTGAGGTTTACAGTCCATTTTCTGCCTTTTCTGGCTGCGGCTGCTGTTCTGGAAGGCACAGGCTGGAGAGGCTCCAGGGCCACACACAGCCAGCCTTCCTATGTGACAGTATCTTTTATGGAGCAGAGCAAAGGGGGCACACGCCCTTAAAAGGGGAGTGGACCGGAGATGAAGCAAAGCCATTGAACACCCCTCATTATCCTAACCGCCCGGAGAACCAGGAAGTGGCATTTTGAGTCTTGGCTGAGGACTGACAAAAGTAAAAGCTTAATGAATAATGGGTAAAAACAGTGAAGTGAAAATAGATTGACTAGAAGAAGACTGATGCAATTTTATTTATATATTTTTTTAAAGTAGAACCTACTTATCCATATCTTGGACTTCCAAGCACTTTTCCAGTTGAGCCAAGTCCATGACCAAACTTGCTGGCCGACCCCTGCTCCACTGCCAGCAGGCCCTGTTCTCCCTCCTCATTTTCCTCTTCCTCTTCACTCTGCTGGGCTGGCCCGGCACTGTTGTCCAGTCCCCCTTCTCCCCCGCCGCCCTTTCCCCACCCACCCTCCCTTTATTCCATGTGTTGCTTGCTTTCACTTCAGTTTGGCCAAACACATTCACTTCGCTCTTTCAAAAGGTTTTAGGTCCCCCATCCTCCTTTGGAATTTCTCTTTTTGGGGTGAGGCGACATGGATCCTCCCCTCTCATGGATTACACACATCCCTCCCTCACAAGCAAGCAGGCCCTGCCCCCAGCCACACCAGGCAAGCTGCCTTTGTGGGATAACTTGGCAGCTGCCCTGTTCCCCTTGTAGCTCCTGCCAGGAGACATCTGTCTCTGAGGTTGCCCCAGCAGAATTTGCCTGTCTCTGAGTGGTATGTGTCAGTGCGCAGGTCATGGGTGGGATAAAACCGTAAATTAATTTCTACCAAGGCTGTTGATGCTTCTCAGATTCCCAAGAATTCAGTGCCTAATGTAGTCTGCCTGCATCTTTGAGTAAATAAATGAAGGTGAATGAGGCTGGTGGCAGGAGAGGATGGAAGGATATGGGAGATACATTTCACATTCTCCCAAGTCTTGCTGAGGGCTGGCTGTCCTGGGCAGAAGTAAATTTTGAACCCTGGACGTCAATGACCCTCATTAGATTGCTTGCTTTTGGCTTCCATTTTCACCTCTGGTTATTTATTTATTTATTTATTTATAAACAAAACCTTATATTCTTCAGAGTAAATGTACTACTTGAAGCTACCTAATCAATCAAAATGGCAACAGAGGTTCATGGAGTAAAGTTCATTTTCCCGCAGACTATATATGAGTTCTGAATTGAATCTGGAAACTTTTTTCTTTTATTTAAAAATAATAAGTTTTTTTCTCATAAAAGTGATGTTCATGGTAAAACCAACCAAACAAAAAATATAAAACGTGGTTCAGAGTAGAAGAGATGAGAAATAAAACTCCCCCTCCAGCCTCCCTCCCAGGACACTGGTTCTCAGCTGGGGACAATTTTGACTGCCAAGGGACACCGGGTGGTATCTAGAGGCATTTGATTGTCATACAGGGGTGGTGGGGATACTGCTGAGGGCATTTAGCAGGAGGGTCTAGAGTTGCTGTGAAACATCCTTCAACGTACAGGACCGTCCCTGCAACAAGGAATTATCCAGCTGAGAGTGTCATTCGTGCCTCTGGTGGGGGACCCTGCCTGGAGTGACAACTACCAGCTATGTTTTGCATATTCTTCCAGAAATTTTAAAATACACATGTATATTTTTTCATAATTTTTTTACAGAAATTCAAATAGCCTCAGTGTATTTCTGCCAACTGGCAACTTACTGTTTTTCACTTAATAATGTCTGAGTTATTTTTCTATATTGAGACAGACAATTGAGCTCAGAGTTTTTTTTACCTTTGGAATAGTCTCCCATTGGCTCATCAGACCATAACATATTTAACCAGCTCTTACATGTGGATAAGTTTGGCTGTCTTTAATGTTTTCTTTTCTTATAAACAAACCTGTTAGGAATGGATGACCGGAAAAGAAACTACACTGAGGGCTGACTCTGTCTCAGCACTTTTGATTTTGCTGCTTTATTTTGGCTCAAAATCTGACTTAGATGTGAAATCCACAATTGGAGGTTGAATCAGTTTCTCAGAGTCTCCACTTGTGTCCGGACTGTAGCACCCAGGAGCGTGGGAGGAGGGCAGAAGAGAAACTGTTGTGCACCATGGAGTTTATGCCATAGACATTTTATCATTATGTAATTAGACACTTACTAATTAGATGTTGTTACATAATTTAGACATTTTTAACATCTAGCTCCCAAGCCAACGAATCCTGTCAGCTGTGAAAATGTTAGGCTTAGGGGCTCATGATATCTGAATCACTTCCAAAACTTTTATTAAGGATCCGGATTAGTGAAAATATGTGAGCCAAGTTGTCCCTTAGATTCATAAGGAAACAGCCACTTCAAAGCCAGCCCCTCCTCATTTCAGTTGATTTTTTTCTGGCTGTGTGAGATCAGCCCAGTTCTATCCATCGACAGACATCTTTGACTGCTTTCTATGTCTCCTTTCTTTTAATCAGAAAAGCGAGGTCATGCCTGTTATCCGTCCATTAGAAAGGAACATCTGATGCACACCACACAGTGCTGCTGTTCTTGGTACTGGGATGTTCACGCTGACTGTTTAAGGTCAATGTCTTCTTCACCACCCCCAGAGAGGAGTCTATCACAAGGACAATACTATGTAATGATATCTACTTTGCGAGAACATAACTGACCACAGCTCTAGTACATTTCAATTCTTGACTCTTGCACTGCATGGACTTACCTCTTTCATCTCCCTTCAAGCAGCAAGGAATGTAGTTCTCTTTCAAACTAGTCTCTGCTACCAGTGTGAAAGATGGTCAAAGTTCATAACTGGAGGAACTGCTTTGAAAGAAGAAATAACTGCTTTAAAGAATTATTGCTTCTCATCTACAGGGGTTGCCACATTCTTTTACATATATTTAGATCTGTTGTTATGCCTTAACCTGTTCTGTCCTTTCTTCAGCCTTACTGCCTTTCACCCTGGTAACAAGCTGAGTTCT
The DNA here is from genome assembly GCA_004027475.1 of Anoura caudifer. Taxonomy (NCBI): domain Eukaryota; kingdom Metazoa; phylum Chordata; class Mammalia; order Chiroptera; family Phyllostomidae; genus Anoura; species Anoura caudifer. The sequence continues at coordinate 94,183 of PVKU01004922.1, forward strand.
CATATAAACAGCGTCCTGCTTTTTCCATAGAGATAAAAATAAAAGAGTGAAAATGACCAGCTCTCTTTAAGGCCTCACATATAAATAGGATTATTTTTCAGGGCTTCCGTAAAACCTTCTGTAAGTAGCTACAGGGCGTGAGGAGCTGGCACTGGAATCACAGGCTCTGCGGTTAGTGATTTTGCTGTGCATTCCAGACAGGTGCTCTCAGGGATGTGGCAAGAACGGCCCATGGGAAGGGTAAGCAAGATCTGAAAGTTAGTTACCGCTTCCTCTGCCAATGATTCACTAAGCGACTGAATCATTCAGTCACTTCTTCCATCCGATAAAGTGATTTGATATGGAGAGGTGGCCACATTTTCTTATCTTCTCAGGATCCAGAAGCTGTACAGGACCATGGCCAAGTCTACTTTCAACTGTTTCTCTATAAATCTTTGGGGGGAAACATTTATGAGGGCTCACTCTTGAAAGATGACCCGAGGAGAAAGTGCATAATCATGTAGACAGCAGAGCAAATGGGAAATAAGGGAGTTAACACAAGAAGACCTGTTAGAACAGAACAGGAATGTGTTAGGAATCTTCTTCATTTGGACGTGAATGTTCCTGACCTTGAACACCTTCATGTTTTAGACCCCAATGCAGAAGTTTAAAAGGGCAGGAAGACCGTCTAAGAAAGAACTATTTTTTAAAATCCCCTTCTCTGGGGATTGAAAGTCTAGGAAGATTCTCAACTCAAGATGCACACAGAGCTCAGCCCACCAAACCCTGTTCCCACTCCTCCACAAATCTTTTTTGGATTACTCCTCTCACAGAGTCCTTTGGTATTGATTATGTCATTCTATGAAAACATCATCCAAGAGTTATTTGTATTTGTTCTATTTCACAATCTGTAGGGGATATTAAGTAGCTCAAGTGATAGGATGTGCTGTATTTAAAATACTTTACTGTACTTTCAGAAAGCGACTTGCACATAAATTAGACTCGTTAAAATGAATGTCTTTAAGTTTGGGAGGATGATAAGGATGAAGAGCAAAAAAGTGTAACTCCTTGTCTGGCTTCTTGGTATCACAGCATCATCTTAAAAGAAAAAAAAAAAAAGGATTCCTTCATTCTCCACTTGAATGCCGAGTGAACTGAGTTCTTAACAAAACGGGAAAGAAAATAACTTCTTTATGCAATCCAGGTCTTCAAGTTCACGTGCCTAGAGGCTTGCATAAAAATAGTATGGGCTGAACCTCCCAGTGAAGTTGTTTTTTTCTAACAGAGCAGTTTCTGAAAATTGGGGCTGAAATTACAGTGTGCATGTTGTAATGTATTGAAATTCCCTTTTACTTTGCTCTAAATAGCGCTGTACTATATCCAATTGCGGGGATGGAATAAAACTACCATAGGAGGTTTCTGAGTATCATTCCTACATGAAAATGCTGCTGGTTACATATGGAAACTTTATAAATGGGAAAAGGTAGCAAAACAAGGTGACAGGAGCTGACTTAATGCTTTGGGGATTACTCTTTTTCTTATCAGAAAGGAACAAAATTTCTATTTTTGGTGTCTATTAAAATATGTGTATTTATACTATTCCACATATACATACATATTTATATATTGTATATTTAGGTTTACTTGCATATATTATAATTTTGCTGCTAAAGGCTGTGTCATAAGGACATATTCCTACAACCTTTTTAAAATTAAAACTTTTGAACCAAAGGGAACTTAAAAAGAAAAATAAATCACTTTTTTTTTTTTTGCCAAAGACAGACTAAAATTTTCCATTGTCATGAAGCAGTTACAATTTATAAACATAATTACCAGTGATGTCCTGGAAAGGGAATCTAGGGAAATTCAAATCAGTTTTTTAAAAAATGACCCCAATTTATGATATATCTTCTGAAACCATTAGCGACTTGCTTTTCCTTGATATGCAAATGGCTCTGTCTCCCAGATCTCCCCATAGCAATGCCTCACTTATTTTCCCACCTATTTGCCAAAAGGGGCTAGTGTGAGTATACACTACCTCTCTGAAAGTCACACATTTCTTACTTGTGGTTCATTTTCTTGTTAGCTCTCATAAAAATCTGTATTTGTATTATTTTTCTTGATTTACTGTTGTGTTTAAATATATATTTTCGAGTTATTGTCGACAATAATGGGCTGAACTGTTGGGTGCCTTCTGATGTGATGCACGTCCCTTTGTGGCATTTCTGCCCAGAGTGCATATCCTGAATGCAATCTTGAAGAAATAGCAGACAAACCAAATGTGGGGAACAAAATATGCCCCAGCTGGTGTGGCTCAGCAGATTCAGTGCTGGCCTACAAACCAAAGGGTCACAGTTTTGATTCCCACTTTAGGGCGTATGCCTGGGCTATGGGCGGGGTCTTCATAAGTGGTATGCAAGAGGCAACCACACATTGATGCTTCTCTCCCTCTCTTTCTCCCTCCTTTTACCTCTCTCTAAAAATAAATAAATAAAATCTAACCACCTCCCCAAATGACTGGACTATATGCTTAAAAAATAACAGATGAAGCAAAGAGAGTCCAAGTAACTATTCTAGATTAAAGGGTACTGAAGAGATATGACCAACTGTATGCAATGCGTGATCCTGGCTTTGATCCTGAGTTTTGGAAGAAAAAAGCACTATAAAGGATATTATTGTGACAGCTGACAAAATTTGAATATGGGCCATAGATTAGATAATATTGTTAATGTTATATTTCCTGATTTTAATAATTGCACTGTGGTTATTTTGGCAGTCAAAATGGCACCAGAATGTTATTGGTGATTTGGACCTTGGTTTAGCCACCTTGGTACTTGAGTTCTGGCTAATATATAATTCAGAGCCAAGACTCAAACTATAAGAGAAAGTTTATCTAGAAAGTCACAGAGGTAGGAAAAGTGAGCCAACTGGGCATGGGCTCAGGAAACAAGTTACAGAGGCAAAAGAAGGGCCTCTGGACCTGGGGGAAAAGAGAAAAGCAAGGAAAATGCACTGGGGTGAGGGGGGAGGTGGAGAAAAGCCACAGAAAGGGCTGCGTGGGTCCTCCCTCCTAAGGGCTTTAACAGGTGGGGATTTTAGGGGAGGAACTAAATAGAATATTCCTCAGCTTCCAGGTGTGTCCTTTCAGGGTTGCGCTTTCCACTGACCGGTCAGCACTAGAGGAGGGGGTCAGGAGTCACTGCAGCTCGTCCTGGTGTCAGTCATGGTGTCGCTTTGTCTGGTTTTGCAGCTTTTCTGGGCCTGGAGCTAAAATACAGCTGAGGCCTAGATGTTATCTCTCCGGGTTAATGTCGGGGTTAATGTGTAAGGGAGCGGTCATTCAGGGGCCTGCACGGGAGTCACATGAGGCCACTCTTTGGCGCCTTGTTCCTTCTCTGAGGGGGACTAACCTGCATGATGAGCAACATGCTGTGGGCGGGGGGCAGGGGGATAGATCACGGGAGAGTACGAGCTGTATGGCCAGTGATATGAAAGGTCAAGGGGTTTAAACCGCAGGACCAGCAGTTTACCCTGAAGGCCAGGTCCTCATTTTCACAATCTTGCCCAGTGCTAAGGCCTGGGGGCTTTCTGTCCTGGTGATCTCCTGTACCTGGCCCATTGTCCTTGCCCTGCTCATGTCCGTTAAGTGCCTACCACAGTTATATAAGAGGATATTTTTGTATTTAGAAATATATACTGAAGTATGAAGGGTAAAAGGGCATGATGTAACTTACTCTCATATGATTTATATATAATATATATAAAATTAAATATGTAAATTATATATAATTTTACTTATATAAATTATATAAGTTACTATATATATAAAGAGAGAGAGAGAGAGAGACTTTGGGACCAGTATTAACAAATAATAAGCATGTGTAAAGTGGATACTAAACTTCATAATAGTTTTGCAACTTTTGCAAGTTTGAAATTATAGCAAAATGAAAATGTACTAAAATAACAATAAATATCCACCTTGTTTTTTATTACATAGGGCATAACTTAGGGCTTACTATTGTGGGGAATAATCATCTTTATGCTCGTATTTTGTTTTTTTAACTCTGTTCTTGGGGTTCACATCACATGCCAGAAGAGAACCAGCTTTTCCAAAACCTTCTGCTATAATTAATGAGGAAACTGGTGAAGTGTTAATTTTGAAAAAAAAAAAAAGAAAGAAAGTTGCATGTTGAATGATAGCTCCAGCTGATGGGAAGCATTAATACTGGTTGATTCCATGCAGGCAAAACACAGCCAGCTGTGGAGGCCTGGGAGGCTCAGGGGAGAAAACTTTAAAAAGAAGTTTTATAAAATTTATGAAGTCTGGAAAATAAGGAATGCTAATCATATTTCAACAATTTTGGAAGCAAATTAATTCTTAGTGAAATCGTTTAAATCAGAATAGAAAGAGAAGTGCAAGACATGTTAAAATTTATTTAATTCATTTAGCTTCGGAATATTTATTACTTCATGCTATTCTTAAGCCTTTTCTGTCTTTTGCTTCAAGCAATTACAATTCTCTTCATATTTATGATTACAGTTCTCTTTACATTTAGTTTATGATCAAAAAGAGAAAATTTTTTTTTGATTCATTAGGGTATAATAGCTAGGAATATATATGCTTTATATATATAAGTACTTGGTAAACATATTGTACTATATATAAGGCATTGAATCCCAACAGAGTCTTAAGATACAAAGAACAATAATATAAGATCTGTATTTGTAGGAGCATACAGTTTGAAGTTAGAAATGGAAAGGACAGAGAGTTAAACAGATTACGAGGAGATTAAAATTCCCTATGGTAGATTAAATGCTGCAGTGGGCAGGCAGTGCTCATGAAAAAATAGAAGGGACACTGGGAAAGGAGTGGTTATTAGGAGAAATCTTGGTTCCTGGTTAAAAAAAAAAAAAAAAAAAAAGGAGAGTTTTGGTCTAGGGAACAGCAAAGAGAAGACAAAGAAGTGAGAGCCAGTACGTTAAACATTTCTCCACTTTCTGCTTTTCTGACCCCTTGGAAGTTATAATCAAGGGATTTGGGTAGCTATATCTGTAATTTGACTTCTAAGCCTTTAGCAGTAAAATTGCAGACATTCAGTCTCATCATGTCCTTTCGGAAGTCTTGACAGACTTACCCCAGGGTTTTTCTGGGTCTGCTGTATGGCATAGGTGTGACTGCTGAACCACTAGACTTTACCTTTTCTGTCTTGTGGAATTTATATCTGTTGTCCTGCTGGGTCTTTTGGGAGGTCTTTTGAGGCCAGTCCAGCCACTAATTAAGTATCCACTTCTTCTTTATTACAGGTAACTTCTAATGAGTCTGGCTTTTATTATCCTGGTACTATGCAAAAGATCCAAGGACTAAAGTGTACTCTGCCCATGGGGCTCAATTTTTAGAAGGTGCACTGTCATAATCTCTTTAATATTGTCTTTTCAACTGCTTTCTGTTTTTTGAAACTCTGGTTGAAAATATTGTAGACCTTCTTGATTTTTTATGTCTTTTAAATTCTTCTTGATATATTTTTTTCTTTTTTTACCCCATTAGCGGAATTCAAGATAGTTTCTTTGGATTTATCTTCCAGTTTACTGATTATTTCTTCATCTCTATCTATTCTATTTACTCTTTCAGTTGAGTTTTAATTGCTAAAAATTCTATTTGATTCCTTTAATAATGTACTTAATTGGTTTTTTGTAATCTCATGTTCCTGGCTCCTGTTTTCAAGTCCCTTTCTTATTTTTTTTTAAACTACACACATAATTATATTATATTCTGGATATAAAAATTCCAGTATCTGAAGTCTTCATGGTTATAGTCTGCTGTGTTGTTGTTTTGGTTGACTCTACCATGTTTTTGTTTGTTTGTTTGTTTCCTTGAGTGTTCTGTGAACTACTTTTACTGGGATCTTATAATCTTTTTAAATATGGAAATTTACTAATGTCTAGATTAAAGTAATGTTTCTCCAAAGAGAATTTACATTTGCTTTTGTCAGACATCTTAGGCACACATAATCTTTAACTTGACTACTTTAAAAAAAGTCTCTTCTAAGGGTTCTGAATGACACAGGTAGGTGAATTTGAAATTAAGAGGTGTAAATTCTCAAGATAATTTTTTTTTGTACTTTGCTCCAAGGTTGAGACAAGCCAATTTCTATTCTGCCCATTTCTGTGAGGTAGGAAGTGGGTTTGCCTTTCATTTGTCCTAGGTTAGGTATCTCTTTCCTACCTGGGATGTATTTTAATCTCTAGTCCTCTATGCCCCATGCAACTGCTATGGTGGAAACTCAAGATCCTCAGGGTTTAGCACAAGCCTTCAGAGGGAGAGCTGGCATTGGCACTTGCTTAACTTCTGGGTTTCTGCTTTCACTTTAATTTTGGTCTATGCGGATTTCTTTTTTTTTTTTTTTGTGCCAGCTCAACAATGCAATTAAAGATCTATTTTTTTTTCTTAGCTCAACATTTTAGTCATTTTTACTGGCAGGGTTTTTCAGGCTATCTGGTCTATAATAATGCCAGGAACAGAAGTTGGCTCTAGCAGCCAATGAGAAGAGGGAAACCTAATCAATTACATGGTCTCAGAGTCCAGGAGAGAAAGAATTTTTAGTTGCTTTGGAGAGACACAACAATTTTTGGCACTGAGACCAGACTGGGACTTTTCTCAACAGCCATTCCAGCAGGCACCACGGTCTTTACTGCTGCTTGGGTGGCACGGTATGACCAGACAGCTGTTCAGACTTCTGAACCGAAGTCCTTTAGAGTGCCAGAGCTGGGTGTTTTTTAGTCTTGAAGAAGGTCTAGGAAGACAAATTATTCCTCCCATCTTGTGTTATACTCAGTGAGCTGGGTTCCAAAGTGATATAGCTTTAGAATTGGTTTCTGAATCATCGTGCTTATACTTTCAGTTTCTCAAATGTGCTCAGGCAGGTTGGAACTTTTTAGACCCCAGGCATGGAAGATACTTTTTTACTTAGTTGACCTCTAGGTGACATGGGTGGAATTGGTCTACTATCACTATTAGTAGTAAAACTGAGTCATAGCATCTTTCCCACCCTCTTTATGGCATGGTCCAACCACTCGGAATACACAACTCTAGATAAGCTGAAGTCAAAGATGAAATTGCTTTGCAGTTAAAGAATACCTTCTATAATCATTAACCATTATAAATTTTACATCCTGTTCTAGTTGGATTTTAATTTAGTTTTCCGGTAAATAAAGCTTATACAAGTGAAAGAATGTTTACCTCATTAGTTGGACTGCTAAGATGAAAGAAGCTAACAGTTATTAATCACATTAAATTTTGATTGTTCTGAATGATGACTTGAAGACTTGTTTGTAGAATAGAGAATAGGTTATATGGTAGATGGAATTCTAGATTTCTGTTTAAATATAAATAAAAGTATGTGGAAATATTAATAAAAAATTTATTTTCAAGGCAATGCTGGGTGAATACTCTTCTGAGAACTTTTGAGAATGGCACTAAACACACAGTTATTTAAAGCTTCCGTGCTTGGGAGAGTTGAGAGAAAGAAAATCTTTATGTACAAAGTAAGAAAAGTTCAGTGAAATCATAATATCAATTATCAAGAAGGGATTCATGAGGTAGGGGATACACTTCAGTTAAAAGGTAAATAATTGCCTAGCAATTTCGGCCGGATTTTGGTAAAGAAATAAAGGGTGGAAAACAATTGTGTGTCTTCTTACCTTGGGTAGTGGAAACAGAACTTACGTTCTTAGAAACAGATTTCTATCATGTCTCAGAAATGACAATTAATACTGTTAGGATTTCATGAAGTCAGTTTGAAAGACTGAAATATATCACATCTTCTTGGTTGGGACCCTTGCTGAAGAAATGCCTTTTGTAACAGAGTGGTGATCTGGCCCCATTGTGAGTTTAGCAAAAGCTCTTACCTATTTCTGAAACTTGGGTTCAGTGAATTTACTAAATTATACTCTTTCTCTTAATTTTTAACCCAGCTGTTATTTTCTCTCTCATATAGCATGTGTAATAATAGCAACTTTAAATTTATAGTCAAGTTTTTTTTTAATGGATTCTATAGTTATTTTTCTGGTTTTTAACCATTTTTTGCCCTTCTGGACAAGTTCTCCACAATGACATAAAAGCTACACAGCAGGCAGAATGTATAGATTCCAACCTTTGCTTCTTAAGCAGGAAATTACTGCTCCTAGGTTCAGAGATTCCTTTTTGCCACCTTAAAAATGAGAAATCCTGTTTTGCCAGCTAGAAGAGCTCTTTTCCTTAGCAGTACAGTTCAGTGTGAATGTTCAAATCTGTGTGTTCTAATTTCACAATTTTGTCAAATTGTAGAGAAAGAGCTAGAAGAATAACCATTTCTTTTCTCATTTTCATTCAGTTTGAATGGCATTCATCCCAATAACATTATCATACTAGTTCCCACTGACCAGTTTTACGTGAATTTGGAAAGCACATGAAGAAATGATTGTGCATCTAAAGCAGCTTTAAACTGTAATAGAAGAAAAATCACCCACTTTAAGGGTAGGAATGGCTTTTAGGTTTGAATCTAATAGTTTATGCTATTTTAAGAGGGGACGCAGGGGCGACTATTGATACTGAGAAACTATATTCTGTAAGTTTCATGATAAAATGGAAAGACTTTTAAATTGATGATGTAAACTAATGTGAGATTCCTCATTTTTTCATTTATGCAAGTGATGAAGTTTCATTAGGTGGTAATTAACTTCCCACATTATAAAATCTAAGTGAATTTTCTCCCCCAAGTTTTGGGTATAAAGCATCAAGATTCACTTGACTTATTTTCTATTTAAGCATTATGTTCTCCAAATTCATGACTTTATCTTAGTCAAGTGATTTAGGAACTTTCAGAAAATGTCAAATGTCCCACATCCACATAGGAAATATAATATACAAATGACCACTGAAGTTCAGTTGTAAATGATCTTTCAGTGCTGAATGGTTGGTTAAAATGTTTTCACAAATAAAAAGTTATAAAAAACTGTAGTATCCATCCCTTTTATGGGGATGAACTTCCCCACAGTGTGGAAATCTCTCTAGGGCCTGTTGCTTCCTCAGAAGGGGAAAAGGCCTGCAGGGCTCGGTGGAACTATAGCTTTTGTCTGCTCAGCATCATTTCCTGTCCTCCTGTACTCCTCCCCACTCTAAGTGGTCCAGGTGGCAATGTCAATCAGAATGGCCTGTCCCTACTTCATAGGTGAGCAGGAGACCAAGCCTTGCTATTGGAGTGCCAAGGATTGATTTAGGAATGTGCATGCGACTCAAGAAAGATAAATTGCTGCCTTTTCTGAGATTGATAGAAGGCTTTGCTGGGTGGGGGACACCTAATTCCACGGTGATTGCAAAGCAGGACAAATGCGTCCCTGGGGCTGAGGGTCTCATCTCATCTGACACATTCACAGATAACCCCTGGCTGTGATGCAAGTGAAGACCAGCATACTTGAGAGGGGGAGAAAGAGAGAGGCGCTCTCTCTCCCTCTCTCACTCAATCTCTCTTCTTTTTCCTATTGTGACCAATGACCAGATAAGATATTTTGAAATTTTTATGCTAATATAAACAAATACACTGTAACACAAAGAAGGTTTTCACAGTGTAATCCAAAGATAGATTCCCCGCTGACAAAACACAAAGATGTTTGTAGTTGCCCGTGGCCTTGAGGAATAACTTGGGGTGTAGTGTTTTCATTTACAGTTACCATTGTGCAGAGCTGAGAGCGCCTAGGGAGTTAACCTGTGGGGCAATGTAAAGAGGAGCATATATTCTTTCACGGCACTTGTAGCTGTCATTTTATTTTTTGAGAGTTATGAATGGAGGCATTGTTGCCAACAGCTGTACCATGAAGGCATTTAAGCCAGTTATTACTGCCTGTGGTGTCTGCACTCAAAATGTTGCAAACACTGAAATTACGATCTACAGAAGTGAAAAATGTTAAGTTTTATAAGATCTAGCTGCATGCCAGGCTCTGTCTCTTCGTATTATTTGGCAGATTCTTTTGTAAAGATGACTCTAAAGCTGAGTGCTTGTAATCCCAATTAACTCAAAAGAGATGGCTGGAATATACGGTACAACATGTATTATCATATTAATTTGGGAAAGCAATATGGTAACACTAAGTTTTTAATATATTTAATTATTTCTCAGTACATTGTATTAGACCTATATTACATGGAACACAATCTGAAGACTTAGAATATAGTAAAATAAGTTCTGAATTTTACATATCTTAGACAGTGATGAATTTTGTTGAGTTGAACTGAAATGACAAATTTATTTTGGAATTGAAAAAAATAGTGATTTTACATTTCCTGGAAGAATTCTGTGATGCATTGTCTAATAACTTATTTCCTTCTAGTAAAATGACAATCTATAATACCTTAAGATCTATGGTCACACCCAGTTCAGTGGACTAGCTTCTGCTAACATTCCTTCTTTTCCTCACCTTACCCAAATCATGATGTAACCCTTCAGTTAGATCAAACTCTTCCTTTGGTTCACATTAATGTAGGAATTCCATAATTGGGTTGTCCTTAGTGCTTCACAATTTATGATGGTAAATCATACCCCATTTGACATCTATTTGGTTCTTGGGCCAATTAAGAGCTATTCTCAGAATATTTGCCAAAAAAGAAGTTAGCACAAGGAGGAAAAATACATATTTACTATAAGAAATGGCCTCAAATAAAGCATGCGATTAGTCACTTATATATATTATGTGCTTTACAGAACTCTTCTAGATTGTCTTCAGAGTATGATTGATATCTTAAGAATTTGCTCTATCTGTAACACTTGCACAGTAAAAGTAGGGTGTCAACAGCTGCTATTGAAAATTGTATGAATGCTGATGGTGACTTACAATAAAAAATACAACATTCAAAGTGTTGCTTTGTTGGATTCTTCTTTTTGTCTGACAGCACAAATCCCAAACAAATTTTCTAGCTGCTTCCTAGAAACAACCTAGAAAGGACCTGTTGTCTGTCCTATGGCTCACTGAAAATCCAAGATGACTTGATTTTTTGTACCTTACTAGCAGCATTTCTTGGAGACTGACTGGGGGTGATTGTCAATGTTGCTTCTAGATAGTAAACGGTCTAGAGGAACAGTGAAATTAAGGTTATTATCAGAGCAAATCTGATGTGTTTTCCATTCTACTTCCTACAATGCCCTAGATTTGTGAGATGTGGTACTGAACCATTGTCTGCTTAGGAATTTGTAGTAATTTTTATATGTTACCTGAGAAGAAAACAATATAAATAAACTAGTGAGATAAAATGTTATAAACAACAGTGATTTAGAATAAAATATTAATAGGATATTATCCTTGAAGATAATAATAAATAATTACAGAATATCTATTTTTAAAAAGATTTTGTTTATTTATTTTTAGAAAGAGGGAAAGGAAGGGAGAAAGAGAGGTAGAGAAAGATCAATGTACGGTTGCCTCTCACACGCCCCTACTGGGGATCTGGCCTGCAACTCAGGCATGTGCCCTGACTGGGAATCGAACCTGTGACTCTTTAGTTCACAGGCCAACACTCAACCCACTGAAGCACACCAACCAAAGCCAACAGGTTATTTACATATATTGCATCCTCAATATTACCAAGTATACTAAGCTATATTCTAAGTAATTTGTAAGCAATAATTCATTCAATCTTTAGAACAACCTAGGAGGTAGGATTTGCTAATTATACCCATTTACAAATGAGTAAACTGAGGCATAGGGAAGTTAATAAATTTGCCAAAGTTCATGCATCTAGTAAGTCAAAAAGTTGGAACTTGAATCCAGGTATTCTGGAACCAGAACCATGCTGTTATTCATCAGGCTATAGAGTGCTTATGTACGACTTTAATGTGTTTTAAATAAATCGAGAGTTATATTAAAATTTCCCATTATGTTTTTATAGTGAGTTCTGTGGAGCAAAGAAACTAGCATAAACAAAGGGAGTAGCATTAAGTAGTATACGGCAGTATAAAGACTTTGTGACTATGATTTTAAGCCACACTCAATTGCTGGTAAATATGGGATTTGGTTTAAGAAAGGTCTCTGGCATACTTCAACATGCCAGAGACCTTAGACAGATCTAAAATATGTGAGCCACCATCCTCTGTGATGACAATGTCGTTATTCTCCCATTAGCCTGGTAGGCCCTTGGTGTTGGTTTCATGACTTGCATATGGTTATGCTTAAATCATGCAAACTTTTCATCTGATTATCCATGGCCAACGTAGCCAATGTGCATTGTGAAATGATGGATTAGGGTTAGGAATTCATCTGTGGTTATGCAACTACACACGATCACCCTAGAACTACTGAAATAACTGAAGACTCCTCGTGTTTTCCCAGCACTTTTTCCAACCAAAGGGTAGATGCTGTGTGATGACAGCAGTGCGGCGGAGCGATGAGTCTTCAAAGTTTCTGTCGCCTCCTGAGTATTTTTAATACCAATGATGAAAATAATAAGCTTGAAGTCTCATCCACATGAAAAATAATTATTTGCATTTTTTTATGTATTCCCTTTCAGCATTTGTCTTTCTACAGATAGAATTTTATGTTTATAATTTTGCTGTGTATATAATTTTGGATTCTCTTTGTTCTTAACATTTTCTATGCTGCTACAATTTTTATAATTGTTTCTGTCTTGATGACTAAACAATAAACCATCAAGTTCATTACAATATTTTATGAATCTATGTTCTAATTGTAGAGATTCTTATTTAGATTTTTCTTACTTATTTGTTATTGATAAAAAATACCCTGAAGCTGGGTTTGGTCCATAGGCCAAATCCTGCCCACTACTAACTTTTGTAAATAAAGTTCCATTAGAACACAGCCACACATACTCATTTACATATCATCTATTATTTCCTTCACATTATAATTTTGAGTAGTAACCATATGGCTCATAAAACCTAGCATATTTATTATCTGGCCCTTTACAAAAAAAGTTTTCCACCTCCAAATCATTATTGTAGTGACCAAATTATTTTCCTTACTTTGGATAATTTCATTAAGATAAATTTGCGGGTTTGAAATTACTTGGCTCAAGTCTGTGAGTGTAACATGGTCTCAAAGAATATTTACAAATTGTTTTCTAAAACCGTTATATTGATTTATAATACTATCAACAAATACACGTATGCCAGTTTCATTCAACTTTATGATTGGGTTTTATCACTTTTTTCTGTAATGATTACTAATAGTGCATCGCTGGTCTTTTTTGTTTGCACTTCATTGTGAAAAAAGCTATTTCCCTGTATATTTGTTAGTTGTTTTTTCTTTTGTATAAAATGTCTGATCATGTTTCTTATATGCTAATCTATTAGAATTTTATTGCTTCACTTGTTAATTTGTATGAGCTTGTGGATGATTTTCTGACTTGCATTAAAAGAACCAGCAATAAGATATGTCAGTTCATGGCTTAACGCACTCAGATACATATAACTTATGCATGCATTTATTAAGCAGATAGAGAAGCCAGGAGGATAATAATTATGAATGCCACCTTTTAAAGCTAGAATATGTGTGTTATGGATGTAAATAATACCAGCAGTTCTTTTAGTACTCTCTAAATCTGTAAGCTGAACTCCTGTAAGGAAAATATGTCTCCTTCGTGTAACGAAAATATTTGCTTATGTAGTATTAAATTTCTCATTTGTGTGTGATTCATTAAAATCAGCATAGAACTCAGCTCTGGTTCTGAATAAGAGAACCTTGTAATAATCGTTTTCTTCAAGATGTGAAATGCTGACAAACTTGAGTCTTTCCCACTGTGGCTGCAAAAATTGAAAAGGGCTATAGTAAAATTAGAGCAGGCAAATCTGTGACTGAACACAGGACTCAATTTTCAGACTAAAAGGAACAACTTCAGGGAGATGGGAGTGACGAGAGTTTCCTTACACTTTTTTATAACCCTAAGGAAGGTTTTCAGGTACATATCTGGTAGCAGTATTTTGAAGATATTAAACCAATGAACTTTCATTTCCCCTTTAATATTGTGTTCACTTCCAGCCTCCCATGTCTCTGGCTGGGCCATGAGGTCTGTTGCCCCACAGGATGAGGGCACAATTCTGCCTGGAATCTCGTCATGGCTCAGCTTCAGTCACAAAGCTGAATATCTTGGCCGTGGAGTCAGGCAATCATTTTGAAAGCCAGACTTTGGTGAGAAGGAAATGCCATTTCTAAATTCTTTTAGCTTCCTTTAACATAAAAAACTTGGTTGATTACTACGTGCAAAGTGTAGCTGGAACTCAGAATCAGAGACAGAGAACAATGGGAAATATTTCCCTTTTGACTTGAGGGGAGAAGCAGTGACATGAGGGGAAGACACAGGATGATGACTGCAGGCTGCAGGCATCACGGGGACGGTGCAGCCAGCAGTCACGGTTCAGCAGAGTGTAGGAGACACAGTGCCTAGTGATGGAAGAGGGAAGTGCCTAGGGCAGATTTTTGTTCCCAGGCCTGTAGGGCACACGTGCAGCTTACCAATGTTTTGGTGCTTTGGAGAGGGACACAGAGATAGAGAGTGCCTAAGCAGAAGATAAAAGGGCCATAGTGCTTGGGAAGTTTAGTGTCCAGAGGCCCTACTTAGGACCATGGAACCTACTAGTGCTTGCCCCCTTGATGATCAGAAGGGATCCATGGCACCTCATCATCTACCAATCTAGGGAGCAGGTGGGACCATCAGATGAGTGGAGATGGTGAGGATTGGAGGGACTCATTTCTTTCAGTCCTCTGCACACTCAGACAACTTCTGGTGTCAGCCCAGTCTTGTGGCTAAGAACACGGGCTGCCCAAGCTCGAACGGTGGCTCCAACACTAATTTATGAGCTGCCAAACCTTAGTCAACTTACCCATTTTCATAATTTCTAAGGTAGAGATAGGGCTCTCATAACAGTTTAAATAGGGTAATTTTCCTAAAACATTTGAAAAGCTGAGTCACATACATTACCCCTCAATAGTCTCATTTAAGTAGGTTGTTAACTGGGGAGGGGCACGTACCCAAGAAACTGACTCTACCAAAGAGACCATTGAACCTATAAGAGAAATGAGAAGATCTCTCATAACTCAGTTTAGTCCACATTGCCCTGGGGAACAGCAGATTAGTTACAGAAAAATAAAGAAGTCACATTATTTTTTGGGTAGTAGTTGTGGATCTGTGACCTCTGCAGAGAAACATAGTGCCGAGCATGGTCTGGCCATCTCTTGAGCCCCTCTGGCCTCTGTCTCATCTTGACTCCACGGCCAAGCTTCTGGAAAGCGTTCTGTTCAGTCAAAAGCACCATCTCTTCACCTCGCCTTCTCCTCCACTTCACAGCACTACACCCCACTACCTGTCCCAGCATCCTTCCACCTGAACTGCGCCCAGCGCTGCCATGAATGTCCTACTGACCCGTGAGCCCGGTGAGCGTCTTATGAATAATTTTTCATCTTCTTTATCCTCCTCCTGTGGTCCTTTTCTTTTGTCTTTGGGCTTTGTGCCACAGAGCTTTGCTGCTTCTGTCCTTCCTCTCCACATGCTCCTTTTCACCTCTTGTAGCCACTCTTCCTCCCTTGGCCCTTGAAACTTGGTTAACTCCGTGGTGTCATGGTAGGCTCTTGGTTTGTCTCACTTCACACTTTCCCTGTTCTCCACCTTACCACATCAGCAGCTACTCGTGAAGGTGAGCACATCTAAATCTTAAATCTAAGCCTTGCTTTTGAGTGTAGATACATATCTTCTTACCTGGGCATTTCATGGATTCCTGAAAGTCAGCATATCTCCAGCTAATCACCATATGTCTTTGAAAATTCAAATCAGGGTCACCTTAGGAATATCTTTTAAACTGTCCTCTATTCCACACCTGCCTCCACCCCCCATAATACACATTATTGAGATGCCCAGTGCTGTCTATGAAAAAACTGATTTTTTAAAAACTATAGTATTTGTTTTATTTCTCTACCTTCCCTAGTGAACTATAATCTCCTTGAGGACAGAGATTCCTAACTATTTCTTCAGGGCCTGGCAAATGGTAGGCACAGAGTCAGTTTTGACTGAGGGAATGAATGCATGAGCGAATGAATGTGCCCTAATGCATGTGAAAGGATCTTTGGAAAATACAGTTACATGACATAGAAGACTGATGAAGACCTTTATTCTTTATAATCATGGGTAGTTGGCAGTAGCTTAAACAAGCAGTATAGCTGACTACAAATGCTGTTAGCTTACAAAATGTTTTTCATCTGATTTATGTTGACTGTACTGTATATTATTTTATATTTATTATACATTACATAATTTTTATTTATCTTATGTTCACTATTTATGTCCCTATTTTATAAGCAAAACTCCTCTCTCATATTCCTGTAATTTTAATTTTCATAGATCCATACTTCTTAGTTTTTAGCTATGTTCCCTCTAAGATTAGTAAGTGAACATAATCATCCTGCAAAGAATTATATGAACCAACTATTGTCATGCAGCAAATAGTAAGCACGCAGGTTAATCCCTGCATGTTAGGTAAGTAGGAAGAGCTGGACACAGCTCATCCCCGTGCCCAGTGTCTGGGGCAGACATGTGGCCAACCTGTAGTTTCCTGTGTCTTTCCATTTATCTCAAGGCCCCGGGGATTTGGCATAATTTCATCTCTGGAAGTTGACACTTCATTATTTCCTCCTGGATTTGTTTCTGTCCTGATTGGCCATAAAATGAAACATTTTTTTTCCCCTCAATAACCTCCTCCTTGATGGCCCAATAAACAAATCAAGAAACCTAGCTCTTTTAAAACTTTACGGCCTTTCTTAGGTGGTTTTGGAAGTTTTCTTGAATTTTGTCTGGGGAATCATCCAGATGAAGTTTCAATGCCCTCAAAATCTGTTTCTTATCTTTGTGTCTAAACAGGGGTCTCCAGGCTGCCCGCTGAGGCCCCGGGGGTGAAAATTAAACTTCCTTACTGGGCGTCTCCCCAGATTTCTTCCGTAGACTTCGGACAGGCATGCAAGCTGTGGAAGTCACCTCCTTCACTCTAACAACACACCTTCACTCCACGGCTCTGAACTTTAGCACCAAATAAGGTTGAGTTCTTTCACTTACTCTGTTTTCTAAATTAAAAAAAAATTATTGAGGTATGTTTGACATACATTATATTAGTTTATGTATAATACCATGATCAATATTTGTCTGCATTGCGAAATAATGACAAATCCAATTAACATCCACCACTACACAGTTACAATTTCTTTCTTATGATGAGAAATTTCAAGATCCACTTTCCAAGTTACTTTTAAATGTACAATACAATATTATTAATTATTGTCACCATGCTGTATGTTACAGACCTAGAATATTGATTTTATAGATGGAAATTTGTACCTTTTGACTTCCTTCACCCATTTCACCCATACCCTACCCATTGTCAAAATGTACAAGATCTCTGTTTCTCTTTTTTTCTTAGTTAAATATTACCCAGACCCTTTCCAAGTTCCATGGCTTCATCAATCCAGGGTTCAGCTTTCCTGCTTTGCTGTAAGCCCACAGCTCAGCCTCCTGGCCACAGAGACCTCTGATCATCGTTGGCTTCCCCTTTGTGCACCACTGACTGCTCGCTGTTGTTTCTTCTCACTGTGGGGGGCGACTGGGCTCCTCCTGGAAATTTCTCTTACTTCATGGGAGCTCAGCACTTCATTATCCTCCATGCAGAGTTTTTGGTGCTGCCAGAGGCAGACATCATCCTTTTCGCACACAGATTGTAAAGAGACTGTTTTCATTGTGCTCAGTGTTTTTGAGCAGTGCTCTGCACACCTTCTGGGCCTTGGTGGTGGTGACAATGCTGGTGTTGACAGTGAAGGAGACAAATGAGGTGGGGACAGAGAGAGAAGACTCCAGGCCCAACAGCCCAGCTCTGCAGAGCACTTGTCAGTGTGGTCTGCATGTAGATTTTTAATGAAAGAAGGGTTCCAAATCTTCAACATTCATTCAAATCAAATAAATAATTCCACTTTCCTCAGTTAAGTTTACTCGATCTTCTCAGCCCTAAAAGTTCTTTGTGATGATTTAATGGCCTTTTATAAGTATAGGTTTTTAATGTCAAAACAGTGTAAAAGCACAGAAATAAGAGCAGAAAATTCCAGGAAGAGAAGGAAGAAGTCACTGCCTCACAAGAGAGACCATGCTTCAAGGGAATGCGGGACAGAAGTGATCAGAAGGGGGGTAGAGATTTTTTTAGGTGAATGGCTATGCTATTTTAAGAGATAATAGTAATGATAATATTTAAAGTGTCATGAACTGTGATGTTCCTCTAACTTTGGTTCATAGGAAACTATTCATGCCATCAGATTCATTTATCATGATTGATCTAACACATATGTATTACGAACATGGGCTCCTTGGAGCAGATCTGCCTTCAGGTAAATTGTTATGCCTGATTTTCATCAGTCCATTTTTACGAGTCTGTACTAAGCCAAAACACATACTGGAAAAACAAGTATAGTAAAGTCAAGATTTGTATCAAAATATCACATGTCTCTAAGAGCTAAGCTTGGTAAGGCCTGTGGAGCTTGTTGCAATTATAGAATAATCTCTTCTGCAAGATCTGAACACTTACTAACATATAATGTTACATTATTTCTGGTGTGTTTAGAAAAGCAGTGTGCTTACTCTATGCCAAATGCACAACTATATATAAAGTTTCTCATCCAGTCTTACTTAACCTTTACAACAATTGAGTGATTTTTGTAAACTTCATTTTAAAAAATGTGGCCGAGAGAGGCTCAATAACTTGATTAAGGTCTTACAGCTTATAAGTAATAGAACTAAGTTTGAAACTCATGCCTGTCTGGTTCAAAGCTTATGTGTATGTATACACACGTATAAATATATATGCATAAACATGCACATGTGTGTATGTACGTACACATACTTATATTTGTTTCAGATGTATAGGATAGTGGTTAGAGAATTATATAATTTATGAAGTATTCCCCCTGATAATCCTAGCACCCACCCTGCACCGTACACAGTCCCAGCCCTATTACTGACCATACTCCTCACGCTGTACTTTCCAGCCCCATGACCCTTGCAACGTCTAACTCCCTCCACTGTTTTTGCCCCCCACCCCCAACACCCTCCCACCTGGCAGCCCTCAGTCTGTCCACTGTTCGTACTGTTTATTTTAGAAAATCCATTCTCAACATGTGCATTTATTCCTTGCCTCTTTGCACTTAAATATTGTCTCTTTCCTTACTTCGCCATAACCACCCATGAATATAGTTATTATTATAGTGATCGTGATTCAAATTTCGTGGTTAAGTAAGACTCCTTCGTATCTCATTTTAGAGAGATTCCTACTACCACTTATAATACTTTTGGTTCATGGAAACCTTATAATATTAGTTAGCACTGCTCTCTAAGTAAACGAAACAGAACAGTAGGCTCTGGGGCCACAAAGAAGACCTGGCTAACATGGTGGCCCCCCAGCCACATCACATCCTTGGGGAGCTTCTGTACCTTTTACTGCAGGAACTTTATACTACATTGTCAAGGAGAAGCCAGTGTTGAAATTATTAATGCAAGGTAAGCTTACCCTTTTAGGTAGAATAATGGATTTCTAATCCTTTTGGGGGGGGATGCTATCCTTAGCAGCTCCAAAAAACACAAAAAACAAAAAACAAAAAAGCAAAAAACAGACAAACAAACAAAAAACCCCATCTTAAGTGCATAGCATCAATACTTCTGGCATACTTAACCTTTTTTGGGACTGTCAAATATGTTTTATTAACTGACTTTAGGAGCATATGGGTAAGCTCTGCAAATCGCAAAGAAGCATTGTGACTTGTTTGGAAAGTAGAATAAAACTCTGGTATTTTTTTGCATATAATTTGTCCCGTGTTTTACAGTTCTCGATCTGTATATAAAATGAGAAATGGATTGTAATTTTGCTGAGGCCAACATAAGCATGCATAAAATATGCCTTCTAGTGTGCTTCATGTTGAAGTTTCAGGTGCTCTGAAACTTCAGAATGTGATAAAGAGCTTTCTGTTTATGTCATAGAATTAAAACTGCCTTCCTTTGTAGCTCTAATTGTAAATCAAGTACTTAACTATTTCAATACATTACTTAAATATAGAATTTCAGTCTAAAATTTTAAATAATTATAAATTTAAAAACCTTAAAGATCATATCATATGTTATAAGCAAATAAAAATACCGGAAGTAAGGTGACCGGAGCAATTACCTGAGCTGGGCACAGGAAACCAATGTGTTGGTCAAACTGTTTATGCCATTGGGGCTGCCTGTATCTTTTTAGAACAATGAGGAGGTTCTACTCCAATATTCTGAATTTTTATGCTAATGTTTATAGTACATGAACCATTTATATAGATGTTATAGACAGATTCGGTCTACGTGGAGTGTGTGTGTGTTCGGAAGTGGTCATTTGAGCCCTGGTTTTATAATTCCTTTTCCCCTGGGAATGTCTGTAGAATTCCTTGGACTTTTAGGACTTTAAGTTAAAAATCATTATTTAGAAAGTTTCTAAAATCCAGCTCTAAGTGTCTATTATTTTATGAGTTCTTGGTTAGTTAAAGAAGACACTCAGGTGCTTGTGTAGAGTTTACATGAATCTAGAGTTACCCAAAGTATTTTGCTTAGAAACTAGCCCTTGTGATTTCTCCAGTATAATGTCAGGCTGATTTTTATATTCATGTGTACAATATATTCAACTATAAATCAAAGAATACATTGAAGAATCATACTTACATTTTTATAGGAGAAGTAACCTGTAAAATTATAGTACAAAGGCCAGGAGAATAAAAATGGCTTTACAATAAGTACTTGGTTCACAATACTTATCACAATCAATTACATAGTGTACGTGACTAAGAAAGAGCAGACGGGGAAAAATGTATTCTACTTGGAAAAAAGTGCACTTCCTGGGAAGAGACAAAGGAACAATAATGATTCGATGGGGAAAGTTGTTGGTTATCAAATCAGGACAAATCTTCCAAGACAATGAAACACAAAGATTATGCTGCAACTTAGTGTCAGGCAGGCTGTCTTGGCAGGTTCCCGTTGCGGGTGCTGTGGCGAACATCTGCTTTCAACAGAAAGGCAGAAATCATGGCATCAACCATTCTAGGAACTTTACCAAGGAGTCTCTCTGCTCAGGCTAATGTTGGGTGTACCCTTCCAGTCTCTGCTGGAACTCTAGGCGGTGTACTGATTCGGTCAACAAGCTGATGGCAGGACAGATCAGATGTAATCAGGCTGACTCACAGTGAGGAGTTTGGACAGAAGTTGTCGAGTAATCCACCATAGAGAAATCTAAGCTAGTTCCAGGATGTTTTTACTTATAAAATTACACAAATTTGGCTTTTTACATGAATCAATAGAGACTTCTCTAAAGTATTTTTCTTAATAATTATTAAGCATTATAACGTTATACTAAATAATTACTAACAATATAATTAATACTCATTATTCTAGATAGTCCAATATATGTATAGAATTTATGAGTAAGCCTATATATACACTTTTGTCCCTGGTTGTTCCTAGGGCCCCTTTCCCTATAGAACTCTCCCACAGGCACGCCTAATACATTTTTCACCTGTTAACCTGTCTACCATCAGGTAAGTCACAGGTCTTCCTTTAGTCCCCAGCCCCCACCCGTTGGACCTGCCCTGGTAAAGGAGAAGTTTTTCCTCCCAACAGTGAAAACCTCACAAGTCCCACTGCTGGGCACAGACACAGCAGCTTGTATTGCTGACACATCCCTCGTAGGATACTGCCCCAAACAGCTGTCTTCACATCCAGATGTAGCCGCAGCAATGGCTGGCCCCTTCTCATCTGGCTGGCTTCTGCATGGCCCAGCTCCTCACGTCATCAGCTGCTGGTTCAGGGGGAGTGGGTCTGCTCGAGCCCCCATGGACCAGCACAGGTGCTGGTGACCCCTTGCATGTCTGTGCCCCAGTGGCCAGAGCACAATTTGGGCAGGCATTGTCAGTTTTAGTAACAGGATTTGGGCTCTCTCTCAAAAGATGCTGAACACTTCTTAAAGGAACAAAATCTTTTCTTTTTTCACCTAGAAGAGAAAACAACCCTCCCAAAACCCTACAGAAACAACGAAATCTGCCAAAGAATTTTTCACCTGGATTCAAGGCAAGAGCAAATTTTTCTTTTCTTTTGGCTGGAAACTGAAGAATGTTTCTGATTGTAGACAGGACACAATTCAAGGTGTTAAATCAGCAACATGGCATTCAGCCCTACGCATAATTCATGTATTAACTACAGGGTACATTAAGTGCAAAGTTTTATGAGTCACAACAAGATCGCTATAACTGTTAAATTAGAAACTCCGGGTGCTATGCTCAAGCAATTTTTGCTTTAAATATCATTACCAATAATAACCCATGGTATCTGAGTTCAGCCGGATAGTTAGCTGGTGATGTGTGAGGTCGAATGGAATGCACCAGACGGTTCACCAGCTCTATTAGCTAAGCCTGGCTAAGCAGTAGCAACTCGCTTTTGTGAGCTTGTCCAGGACAGGTATATATAATTTTATAGAGCCATTTATGAGTCCGGAGACACATAGGCTGTCTAATTAAAAATACCCTTTTGTACAGGCTCTTTTCAGACCCAAATTGCACTTTCATTCAAAGGAATGCATAAATATACATGATAATTGACTCTAATGACAGGAAAAGAATGTGATGAAACATTTCCTGATAAAACCTAGTCTGGGCATGCAGAGAGGCTCTGGACTCCTCCTCAGTCACTGTGATTTACAGCAGAAAGTGAAATCCTGAGGGTGAAGTCATTTTGTTCTAAATGTAGAATATATGTATGAAGAAGAGCAGAGGGCCTTTGTGTTATCTGGACAAGGGAAAATTATAAATGTTCTCTAGCTGGAGAAGGAAAATCCCATTGGACGAGCGCACCTTCCTTAATGGCCTTTTTTAGTTTCTAGGATTCGAGTCAATTTTTCAATTCCTCTCGCAAGTTTGTTGTGCTCCCGATTACACAGCAGTTAGGCTTAGGAGGCAGCATGAAAAGCACATTGTTTCTGGGCTTTCTTCCATTGTTTTTTTTAGAGCATGCCTCTAGTCACACTTCCCCTGTTCTATTATGAATCTGGCACTCTTCAGAGATATGGAATGCAATTATAATGATCAAGCATCTGAGTGTTTGAAAATGAATCTTTAAAATTAGGCCCAATTGTTAGAACGCAATTGCGAGGTCTTCCATAGACATTCCACACGTTTGGAGGTAGTAGAATTTATAGACAACTCCTCGAGCATAACCCTAGCTATATATTGACAAAGCCCAAAGTGAGAGTTATCAGAGGGATAGTTTATCTGATTTCTTATCTGAAAGTCATTCAGTGTTGAGCTTCTAACAGCAATAGCTTCAGTTCTCTTAGGAAAAGAAATGGAAAACAGATACAAACAAAACTCCAGGGCAATGAACAAATATTCTTTCTGATCCAATACAAAGGATTTTGGCAATCGAAATAATCATCAACAGGACAAATAGCTTGACACTGCACCTGACAGAGTTAGTGTTTATAATGCATATTATATAAGAAAAACAGGCAGTCATATGCTTTACACATGAGTATACTTCCTCATAAGAATTTTGGTGGCTTTTGCGAAGGATATGACGATATTCTTAGCCAATATTTCAAGATATGTTTTCTAGGGTTCCCAATTATTTACTGAAACAGATTTCTGAAATCATATGATGGGACTAGTCATTCCTAACTGTATCAAAATTTATAATATTTTACCGATATTCATTCAAGTCAAATACTCATTTTGTTACAAACTTAAGAATCAGATACACATGGCTGTCAAAATGGCCACCTATGGCTTCTGAGACTGTCTTGCGCCTTAGCCAGATTTCCTCCCCTTTCTCACTCCGACACCTGTGATGAATGAATCCTTCACTCAGGAAGTGGCAAGGACTGTGGCTTTCTGGTCTACATAACAGGCTCCAGGAAGGAGGCAAACAGAGCCCACCACACTAAGTAGAACATTAGTGAGAGAATCAGGTTCACGTTGACTCATAGAATTATGGTGGGAAGTTGGAAGTAGAGAACGTTTCTTATCTTGTTGCTCCCTCCCCCTCACCCCCTGTTGCTCCTTCCCCGGTGCCCTCATCTTTAGGTTTCCTTTGCTCCTCACTTCCCTTCCCTGGACTTGAGGAAAGCCTACCAGTCAGAGCAACCTTCCTGGGAGTTGGCATCATTCATCAGCCATGATAGAGGGGCGGAGGTGGTAACTTCTAAGAAAGGGTTTACTATGGGAATCTATATTTCTTGATAGCTTTCACTCCCTAGCTCTTTATAACACATTTCTTTACTCCTCATTCATTGACTGAATTTGGCTTTCTCTGTCATTATTTAGGGCTCCTCTGCCACCGTGTTATAGGTTGGTGTCCCCTAAGGTTCTTTCACTTCCCACGGCTCTTCTCCTTCCAACACTTTCTCTGGTGACTCTGTCCATGTTCATGGTTCCGAACCTCACCTAATCTTCAGCTAACACCGTTCTCCTGAGCTTCAGATTGATATCTACCTCTATTCTGAAAATCTTCATGTGATGGACTGAAAGTTTGTCTGTTTAAAATCCAAGTGCTGAAATCCTAATACCCAAGGAGATGATATTGGGAGGTGAGGCCTCTGGAAGGTGATAAGGCCATAAAGGTAGAGCCCTTATAAGTGGGATTAGTGCCCTTATAAAAGGTATCAGTCCTGGAGAGAGTCCTCCCTTCTGCCAAGTATAGTTACAGTGAATAGATACCAGATGTGGACCAGGAAGTGGGCTCTCACCAGATATTGAATCTGTCAACCTCTTGATTTTGAACTTCCCAGCCTCTAGAACTGTAAGAAAAAATTTTCTGTTGTTTATAAGCTTCCCAGCTGATGACATTTTGTCACAGCTGCCTGATTGGACTAAGACACTTCAGCTATCCTCAAATCACTTAAACACTACTTTTTCCAAACTAAATTCTTCACCTTTTCTTGCACCACTCTGCTCAGCTTCTGGTGTCAGTTGGTGGCATCTATGTGGTCACACAGGAGAGCAAACTGAGAGCAGGGTTACATTTTCAAATGAGAGAGGGCTTTGGGCAAAGTGTGACCTGGGCAAAGAGGAAGAAGGGTGAGATCTTTGTGTTTTGAGTTTGGGTTTCTGGTTTCACCCAATGTCTTCAACCCCCTGCCCTCTGGCAACCTGTAGCCTGGCAATCTGTCAGTCTGTTCTCTGTATCTGTGTCTATTTTTGTTTTGTTTGTTTATGTTGTTCTTTGGATTCCACATAGAAGTGAACAGTCTCCTTTCTGCACCAGGAGATCTTCCTTTCCTCTATTTCAGCCCCCTTTCACTCCATGCGACCCTCTTCCACGGCAGCAGAACCTCAGGGCTCTGTCAGGCCACTTCTACCTTCGCCTGGTAGTTCCATTTCCAGCCTGAACTCCACAGTCCATCATTCCAATCTCTCTCTTGCCACTGTTAAAAATGTCTCCTGCCCTCTTTGCTCAGCAAAACTTCAGTCCTCAATCAACCCGAACACTGGATTTCCCTGCTGCCTCACACGGTGGTGGCACACCGCCCTCCCCGCCCCCACATGCTACGCCACACTTTCTGGCCTCACCTCAGCTGGGCCCTCAATTTCCCACAGTTGTTTCCGTTCTAGTCCCATCTCCCTCAGGGGCTCTTCACAGTTTTCATCTCATTCCTCAAACTCCCAACTTTACCACCTCTCCCATTCCTTTCTGCAAAAAAGTTTTTGATTTATACTCCGCTGGGAAATTCAGACTTGGACCTACAAATAGCCACTATGTGCTGACTGCGTGCCAGGCATTGTGCCAAGTCCTTTAAATATGTCAGTTCATCTGATCTTCTCCAGAGCTTCATCAGGAAGATACGCTCACTGTTGCTCCATTCTGGAGTGGGAGCCGCAGAGGCTAAGAGAGGTTGGGTGACTTACCCAAGGTGGGACCTGCTAGGGGATGACATCCAGGACTCAAACCCCTGTGCAGTATCTCCAGAGCTCACCTTTTCAACTTATTTTATTTTTTTTAAAGATCTTATTTATTTATTTTCAGAGAGAGGAGAGGAGGGAGGAAGAGAGGGAGAAAAACATCAATGTGTTTTTTTTTTTGCCTATTGCGCCCCTTACTGGGGACGTGGCCCACAACCCAGGCATGTGCCCTGACTGGGAATCAAACTGGTGACCCTTTGATTCTCAGGCCAGCACTCAATCCACTGAGCCACACCATCCAGAGCACCTTTTCGGCACCAAACAACCAAATTCTTCAACTTCTTCTGCCATAAACTGCAAACCTATCTTCATTAATTAAGAAAAAAATTAGGTCGAAAATTTTTTCTCAGTTATTCATGCACATAATTTAAAGAGACAAACAGTCATGAAAACACAGCAGTCCATGACCTTCTTATCCTTAATTTCCTCTTCCCCAGAAGCAACCATTTTTAGCCAACTCTTTGGCACATACATCCACATTTATAAATACAAGACATATGTTGCTACTCACTGATCTGCTCATTTCAGCCACTTTGTATTGACTCCCCACAAGGAAATAAGAGGGTTAGCTCTTGCACATCAGAACCCCCCCGCCCTGTGCCCACGTATAGCATGTTTTCTCTCCTTTCTCGTTCCCTATAGGTTATGTTCATTTGTATATTATAAAATGTAAATGCTAATCACAGCTAACCCATAGGTATGTTATTGTGTAATTACTTTTCCTTCCCTGAACACTGTGGTATAAAGCCTGAAATTAAGGCCCAATATTAATACGACGTGATGCCTTGACATCTGGTGAAACCCGGATGACCGCACTTCCTCTCCCCACTCTCTCATGGAAACCATCCCCTAGTCAAACAAGCCTCCTTGTGAAGGGACCAGGTGCTTCTCCTTGGGTAGCGTATTTCAGTCCCCTGCTAGCACTCGGAATTATCCAAACAAGCTAACCACATCTTCCCGCAAGAACCAGGGGTCACCTCACCTGCTTAGTATGACAAAGACTGCCTCCCATAGCCCCTGGTGGTGCCCTCCGTTCCCATGTGCCATCTCTGCGTGGCCTTGCAGGGCGTGTGGTGTTCTCCACCCACCCCCAGGCTGTATTTGTTACTAATAAGCTGCTATTGATCTCATCGGCCCTGTGTTAGGTGTCTTGGGCTCAGCCATCCCATAACCCTAGGTTGGGAATTTCTCTCTTGCCAAAAGGGTGAATAGGAGGCAATTAAAACATGCATCTCTCCATGTTTCTAGGACTGATAATAACCTACTTGCTTTCCCCTATTCTCCCCCGGGTTGTGTAAATCTCCTCTCAGTCCCTTCAGCCCTTAATGTTAAATTCTTCTTCCTGGCACCTCTGATCTGCTCCAGTCTGGCCTGTTTGAGTACAGTGTCGCCTTTTTTGAGATCTAGCACATCTGAAAATGTCGTTATTCTCCTACTTGATAGTTTGGCCAGGTTTAGAATTCTTGGCTGGAAATGATTTCTCCTCAGAATTGTGAAGTCACTTTCCATGTCTTTTTGTTTCCAGAGCTGCTGCTGAGAAGTCCAAAACCATTCAAATCCCTAATCCTTTATGTGTGACCTGTTTTCCCTTTGCTCTGTGGAAAAAAGTAAATCCCTGCTTCCCCTCACTTCCCCCTGCCCCCACTTCCTTTTTTTAATTGACCAATGAAATGTACCGTGGGTTTTATTTTCATTCGTTGAATTTGGCACTTGCTGGATGTTGCTAATCTAGAAACTCATATCCTTGGGCTCTGGGGAAACTCTCAGTCTTATTCACTTGATGATTTTCTCCATTCCATTTTCCTTTCCTATTCTGTCTTTCTGGAACTCTTATTACATGGATATTGGCTCTCTTCAATAGTTCTCTAATTTTCTTTTTTAAAAAAGATTTTATTTATTTATTTTTAGAGAAGGGGAAGGGTAGGAGAGAGGGAGAGAAATATTAATGTGTGGTTGCCTCTCGTGCGCCCCCTACTGGGGATCTGGCCTGCAACCCAGGCATGTGCCCTGATTGGGAATCAAACCAGCAACCCTTTGGTTCATAGGCAGGTGTGCTCAGTCCACTGAGCTACACCAGTCAGAGCAAGTCTCTAATTTTCTTATCATTTTTCCTTTTATTCCCTGTCTAGTCTGTTTTCTAGATTTCTTCTGATTTCTACACTTCTTTACTTTATCTTTCAACCTGTTCGTTGAGTTTTTCATTTCCATTAGTATAGTTTAAATTTCAAGATTGTTTTCAAGGTTCTTTCTGGGTATATTTGAGCTGTTGGTGAGGTTTCATTCACTGTAGGGTGAGTTGAATGGCTATTTTCTTGCAGAATTGCCAATGTCAGTATTTTTGTCTTTTTCTTGTAGGTGCACCTGATCTCCAGGAATGGAGGCTTTCTCAGACTCTTACCTGGAGGAATACACGTGCAAGAGGATCCATCCAGGCCCTGAGTCTCCCATAGATGGGTAGATGTACATTGGGTTACTTTTTAACTTTCTCCACTGTTAACTTTCTCAGGTTTGCTAAGTCAGTTACCATTTACCCATCTACTTTTCAATTTCCAAAATTATACTGCTGATCTTTTACCTTCTTTTTGGATTTTTAGGTGTATACTTTATATATTAATAGCTTTCCTGTTATCTACATGGAATTTGGGAAAGAGTTAAAGCTATTGTGCATGCTTAACTAATCTAAACTAATTTTAGTTAAAATATTTTCTAGTCTAAGGCTATTACTTTACCTAATAATCAAATTCAACATTCTACTGTCTCTTCAGAGGAATTGCTTCCATGTCTTGTGCTTTTGAATCTATACTGACTCTTTCCTGTCATCTATATACACATTGAGATAACTCCATCTTTAGATATTCCCTTGAATGAATATCTTCTTCATGCTTACTCCTATCTTCCTCATGCTCCTGTCTATATTGCTGCTTTCTTTTACAGTCAAGATCTTTGAAAGCACCCCCTGTACTTGCTATCTCTCCTTCCTCTGAGCTCATTTACAACTCTGCCCATCAAGGAGAGAGAATTATAGTACAATTCTCAAATGACTTCCATATTACCAAACCCATAAACACTTTCTTCTTTTAAGTTTACCCTACTGCTCTATAGTGTTCTTGACCACACTGACCTTCTTTTCCTTTTATTAGTTTTTATTTTATTTTTGAAAGAAAGTTTATCTGCAATAAAAGTAATATATATATTAATTACATAAAATTTAAAAAATAGAATGGATATATATATATAAAAAGGAAAAAATCTTATCTCCAAATCTACCAAATAGAAATTACTGCCTATTATACTTACTATGTTTTCTTCTCAACCTTTTGCTAAATGCATATTCTTTGCATAATTTAATATACATTTTACATATATTTATATAGAGTTGTATATTCTAATTTTATAAAACTTTCCATATCTCTATATCCAATAGTTTTGAGTATCTCTGTACTACATTTTTTACAGAAGTCTCAAACTTAACATTTTCAAACAATTTTCCAGAAAACTTGGTTATTTTTAAATTTCCTGCACTAATCAGTGAATAATATCACTAGTCAACCAATTGATAAAGCTAGAAACTCATGGGACATCCTCACTTTTTTCTCTCCGACACCTTTTGCATTTAAGAGTCATGGAGTATTTTGAATTCTACCTCTTTAACAGTTCTCACTTAATTATTTACCTTTTCTATCTTAGCATCATCACTTTAGGTTAGAATTTTACCCTTTATGCCTGAATTATTGCATTCACCAGCTAATTAAAGTCCTCGCCTGGCTTTTAAACTATTATTCATAGTGCTGTCAGAACCATCGCTCTAAAGTACCTGCCCAAGCATGTCATTAACTTATTTAAAAAATCCTTCAACGTCTCTCCATGACCTGGTGAATAAAGTTCAAATTCCTTAGCCTAGGACTCATGGCTTTTGTGTGTCTTTCAGAGGTGTCTTGCTTCTTTCTCTAGCTTTATTTGTGGCATTTTCCTACATCTCTTCAGCAGGGAAACAATGGGTCATGTTGTTCCTTTCCTTTAAAACTTTCTTCATTCTCCTCTGTTTTTCTTCTTCTTGCCTAGCTAACTTCAACACATTGTTCAAAAGTATGAGCATTGCTTCTTCAGAGGCCTTTTTTTTTAAATCTCTGGATCTAATTTAGAAGCTCCTCCCAGTCACTTCCATATCACCCCTTGAAGATGGCTCTACTATCATTGATGTGATGATTTATCTCGCTGCTTCTTCTACTTAGAAATACACAACTTCAGAGTCAAGACTACATTTAATTTGACTTTGTATTTCTAATGTCTAATCCAGTACTTGGCAAAAGATAGATTCTCAAAGTTTATTAAGGGAATAGTTTCCATTCTGATTTTTATGTGAAGGCTTTGTTTTCAAGGACAGCCCTTTTTTACTTTGCAATTCCTTTATGAGTATGTGAAGAGAGATTATTGTGTGGGTGTGAGGGGAGTGTGGGAGAAACATGGAAGTTCATAGATCGTCATAAAGGATTATTCCACATTATCCTTATGGGTTTCTCATTCTTGTTTTTACAATAGGGCTAGAACTCAACTGAAGCACAGAAGTAGGAAAAGATAGGCAGTTACTTCATTTGAAAGTCTAATGCTATGAATTGTATTCTTTCAAAGGAAAATCGTTGCAGGATAGTATCGTTAATGTACTTTAATAAATAATTGTGCATTTCATTGATTAATTACATGATATTACAAGAAAAACTCTATCATTTAAAAGTACATACTTAAAAATGTTAAATACTAAAAATAGAAATTCTACTACTTGTTGAGCTGCATTAATTTTCCATGTAAAAGTTTTCTCTCTGTGTTTATACATAAGATTTTTTCATTACAAAGTAAGGCTCATTTTCCTTCCTGTGGTGTTTGTCTCTTAGTTCACTTTTATAGGAAGGCATTTCACACCGAGACCTGAAATTTCCTCAATTGCATTACCTCAAGATGAAGGTTAGTTGGCTTTAGAAACAAGTCATCACGTACATTTTTTTTAGCAATCTTTTGGGTCCAAATCATGATACACTATTTATTTTATCGACTTCATTTTTTAGAGCTGTTTTATGTTCACAGAGCAATTGAGAGAAAGGTGTAGAGACTTCTCATATACCCTGTGCCCCAACACATGCACAGCCTCCCCATTATCAGCATCATCCAGTAGAGTAGTATGTTTGGTACAGTTGAAGAACCTACACTGACATACCATTTTCATCCAAAGTCCATAGTTCAGATTAGGGTTCACTCTTGGTGCTGTATATTCAATCGGTTTGAACAAATGCATGATGGCATGTATCCCTTATTATGGTATCTACTGAGCAGTTTCACTGCCCTAAAAATCCTCTGCGCTTTTGCCTATTCATCCCTCTCTGTTCCCAACCTTTGTAACCACTGATCTTTTTACTGTCTCCATAGTTTTGCCTTTTCCAGAATCATGTAGCTGAAATCATTCAGCATGTAGCCTTTTCATATTGGTGTCTTTCATTTAGTAATATACACTTAAAGTTATTTTACATCTTTTCATGGCTTGAAAGCTCATTTCCTTTGAGTGCTGAATAATATTCCATTGTTTAGAAGTAACCAGATTTTATCCACTCACCTGCTAAAGGACATCTTGGCTGATTCCATGATTTGTCAACTATAATAAAGCTGCTATAAACATTCCTGTGCAGGTTTTTGCGTGGACATAGGTTTTCAGTTCCTTTGGGTAAATACCAACGAGTACGATTGCTGGATTGCATGGTAGGAGCATGTTTAGTTTTATAAGAAACCATCCAACTGTCTTCCAAAGTGGTTGTACCATTTTGCATTCCTACCAGCAATGAATAAGAGTTCTTGTTGCTCCACATTCTTGCCAGCATTTGGTGTTCTCAGTGTTTTGGATTTTGGTCACTCTGATAGGTGTGTGCTGGTATCTAATTGTTGTCTTAATTTGCATTTGCCTAATTTTTTTTCTCAGGTGGAGTTGCACAATGTCAGAGACAAAAGGGAACCTAAACATGATCTAATACAGAAATTCTCTATCAGGAAGTGTGAGGATGAAGATGGGGATGATTTGTGTCAAAAACACCTTAGAAACTTTTTAAAAACATTAATACCTGGCTTCTTGGTTTCCTCCCTCCTAGAAGTCTCTTAGTTGGCAGGGGGAACCACTCAGCTAATTCTTAAACCACATTTGGGCAAATAAAAAAATATATATTAATATTAAAAAATAATTCTCATCTGAGGAGATTTTTTCATTGCTTTTTTTTTTTTTTTGAGAGAGAGAGAGAGAAGAAGAGAGAGAGGAAGGGAGAAAGGGAAGCATTTATTTATTGTCTCCCATGTGCACCTGGACTGAGGATCGAACTGGAAACCTAGGTATGTGCCCTGACCAAGAATCAAACCCACAACCTTTCAGTTATGGGATGATGCTCCAACAAGCTGAGCCACACTGGCCAGGGCAAAACCCGTATATTCTTTTGAAGATGGACTTGCCCCCCCTTTTTAAGGCCTCCCCAGATTTAAAGCTATCTTTCTGACATTTTTATAAGCTTCATGTCAGGTTTGAGTGTTAAACACATAGACACAGGTGACCATAACATCCTTTATCCTCTGAGGTGAGAACTATGGATTTAGTGTAGCTTTTATTTTCAAGGAAACTGAAGCTCAGAAGGTTTGAGTTTCAGTGATTTGTCCTGGGCCATGGAACTGGTTAATGATAAAGTCAGTAATAGAAGCTCTCTCTCCTGCTATGGGCCAAGCGTTTCATTTACTACATGCACTACTTTCCTGATCTACTCTCAGCACCACCTCTTCAGCTCTAAAGAATCTAGGGGAATCTTCAGCCTGACTCATAGGATCACCACATTATTCTGCTGGAGAAGTTGTTCTGCTCTCTTTTCACAAGGCTTCCGGGGTCCTATTCAGCTGGTGAAAGCCCAAGAGAATAATTTCTCCATACTAGAACAAGGGCTAGAGGAAGAACTAAAATAATTATTGTTTTCCATTATATCTTTGAATCTAGGGAGGCTTTAAAAGAAGGAGCAGTTCCATCTTTAAAAGAACATACAGTTCTATTTGTCCAATGTGGTTTCTTAGTTAGCCAAGTGGCTCTTCCTGCCAACTAAGACACTTCTAGGCCTGCAAAGCACTTTTTGCCACCAGGCAGTAGGGACTACAAACTGTCATTCTGAGACCGACATCACCAGGCAGGGCTGCTGCCTTGCTCTGGAAGGCACAGATTCCTGTGTGGGAATGAAGGGATTGCTGTGCATGGCAAGCATCATATTGCCCCACAGTAGCCTCCCTCCCAAAGGAAGCATCTTGTACTTGCATTTTCTGCTTGGCAAACAGCATGCCTAGAACTTTCTAAGTGCGATAGCTGCACCTTTCTTCCCCTTTTTTTTTTTTTTCAAATGCTTTCTCACATTACGAAACAAAAATACTGCCTCCCAAAAGTTCTGGTTACAAGAAGAAAACCAAAGCAAACCAAAACATCACCCAAACATTTCAGAACCTAATATGGAATGGTAAATATGACTGAGATTATAGGCTGCTCAGCCTCCATCTCTCCACAGGAAGCCAGAAGCGGATAACTGCAGGGAGACATGCTGGGGAGAGCTCACCCCATAACAGGGGGAGGCAGAAGGGAAGGGGACACGTCAAAGCTAAGTGGTCAGACCCCATCCAGCGTGGGATAAAAGGCACTTGGGACCAGCTCGCTCAAGTGCAGCCCATAAGAGACAACTGTAGACTCAATGGGCTGGCCCGGAAAGCAGCAGCTGCCTTTTATGGCATTATTGGGAAAAGCAGACTTTAAACCTCGCACTAAACACTTCTCCCACCCGCACGCACAGTCACTAGCCCGTGCATACACATAAACGTGATATGAAATGCCTTTACTTTGGCCTAAAAATTAATAAAGCAGTAAGTGGCTACAGAGCTGGGGAAGTTCTAGAGTTTGCTCTAGCAATCTAGGAAAACAACAGATGGTTGAAAGTTTGCTTATCCTCCTCACAAACCACACGAAGTCGGGCAGCAAAGCTGTCGTTGGAATTTTAGGAGTTTTGTTTTGAACAACTTGGATTTAATACAAATGGTGTTTCAAGTCGTGTGATGCATTTGAAAATGTATCACTGGTCTCTCACTTGCCAACATTTTAGGATCAAAATAGGCAGCCATTCATTGCTTTGGGACCACCATGCCTGGAATTAGGAAGCAGAACAGACTCCGAGGTGCCCTGTGTTGGTCTTTCCTGCTGTCCCTCTCTCTGACCTTCCAGCTTTAATCAAGGCCTCCAGGTTTTTCTCCTCGGGACTGCCACTTATTTTCGCCTCCCTCACTGTTCCAGAATATCATTTCCAAAGCCTGTGGCCTGAAAAAAAGAATGGCCTGAAGCCAGCTCTTTCTCCTCTAATTTCCCTCTACTTCCATGTCATCTGAGCTTTCTAGAGAACAAATCTGTTCTGTACTCGAAAGCCTTCAATGACTGTCCTTTATTTGTATGATAAAATCCAAACCTCCAATTTGTATAATAAAATCCAAACTTCCAATCCCTGTCCCTACCACCTGTCACCTCTTTGCCTTGGTAACTTCAAATCTTGTTTTCATATAATCTCTTGTCTGGGCCTCTTCTACTTCTGATTTATGAAACACACTTTCCCTCTACGTTGTTTGTTGGAAGTTTTGTCCTTTGCTTAAGACTTTCCTCCTTCTGGTTTTTTTTTTCCAGAAGGAAAGTCTCTCCCTCCCCTGTTCTCCAACAGCACTTTCCGTGATGTAGTTAGTGACTGAGTGTCTCTCTGCTCCTCCCTCTACACTGTGAGCCCCTTCAAGGGATCAGGGACGAAGGTTGTTCTAAGAAAATAACAGGAGATGATGGGAACAAGAGTAGAAGTGGGCAGGGTTACAATAAAGCAGAGATCTCTCACATGCCACCACTTTGGTATCTACTGATGATACGATTGATTTTATAGATAAAACTCAATATGTAATAGATAATGCTCAGCTATAGCTAGGGTAACGTCCATAAAATATCATCAGATATTATCCTAGAGATATAAACAAATTAAATGACTAAAAATACGCAGAAAACCCTCCAAAGGATACTACATAATCACTTACTTTTAATGGTTGAAGAAAAAGTGAAAAAACATTAGATCAGATCAGATTTACCTTGGACTTTACAATGGACTTTACCTTCCAGAATGTCATCTGCTGAAGTTCCTTGTTTAAAAACACCAAAATTTGTACTTACTGTTTCTCAATATTTATTTATGAAGATGAGACATGAGTCACAAGGATGTAGAGATGAACCCTGATTTATGACAACATCGAGAAAATGCCTAAAAATAAGCATGTCTCAGGATGATTCAAAGTGCAATAAGGGAATTTCCAATGATTTGGTAACAAATGTAGCAGCCCAACTCCATTTATTTTTCCAGCAAATATTTTCAAGGAGCATGAAAAACGACAGCTGCAAAATCTGAACAGTTAATGTTTTCATGTTAGTTAATTCAATCTTTTGTGTCAAAAAATGAAAGCAATGAATGGAAAAGCAAGAAACAGTGTAAGTAATAGATCAAGTTTGTGTATAAACAACTTGGGAAATAAAATCTCCAATATTCTATCAGGAGCCAAATATTAATATTCTAGTCATTAAGCCTAATTACGGAGAGCGGATACAATAAACAACAGGATGAAGCTGGGATCTCGGTGTGGTAGCTATGTGAGAATTACAAATGCAAAATCTTAGAATTGAAAATGAACTGTCACTGATTCAGCCTCCCACCTTGAACAAGAATTGTTTCCAAAGCAGTGATCACAGAGCTAGAATCTAGTCTGTTACATGCTTATAACAACGGGAGGCTTAGTTTCCCAGGGCTGCTGTAACAAATTCCCATGCATCTTGTGGCTGAAAACAAAGAGTAATTTATCACCTCATGGTTCTGGAGTCCAGCAATTTAACGGTGTTCAGCAGGGCTGCACTCCCCACGGAGACCCCAGGGGAGTCTGCCCATTGCTTCTTCTCGTTTCTGGTGGTGGCTGGTTTCCTTGGCTTGTGGTCCTATCACCGCAACCTCTCACTGTCTTCACATTTTCTGTCCTGTGTTTCTTAAAAGGACACTTGTCAGTGGATCCAGGAATCAACCAGATAACCTAGAATGAACTCCTCATTTCAAGATCTTTTAACTGAATGACATCTTCAAAGATCCTTTTCTGGGGATTAGGGCATGGGCAGATCTTTTGGGAGACCAGCATTTTGGAGGACTACCACAACCTCCAAAAGCAATCTAGTAATTTTTGGACAGATCTTTTTAGAGGGGACTTTGGTTCTTTTCAACAGTCTCTATATACCCTTTCTCTTTGGATGTAATTCCAAGGTAGATGAGAAGTAAGGCTCTGTCTCCTAGTCCTGAGCTCCGGGGGAGGTTCCCCTCTCCCTCCCGAACTTCATTCCCATACCTCTCTTCCAGGCCTCGCTGCTCTAGATTTGTCAGTACTGGTAAGATTTCCAGACCGATTAGTGCCATTGTCATCTTTTCTAATATAGCATCATTTTATTATTATGAAACATTCTACATCGGAAATACCAATGATTTCAGAATCTTGAAGCTACCTCTGAAAACTTCCACGAGGAAAGAGCCTTCTAGAAATAATGTCAAGGCGCATGCTCTGCCCCTGCCAAACTCCTCTTTCGGTCTCCAGCCACGCCCCCACCCCCAGCTTTCACATCCGCTCTGACCACTCCCACGGCCAGTCTCCTGCCTTTGGACCTATTAAACCGGTGTTAGCACCATGTGCCCTACTGCTTCCCACATACTGATCTTTCAGACTCCTGCAACCATCGCTTTTCGCGTTTTCACCGTATATATATGATCAATTTAGAACTTTACAATCAGTTTAGTTTTTTCCCCCCAAATTGATTTATTTGCAAGCCTTTGTTCCCAACAAAATCATAAACTCCCAGAAGGAAGGCATAGGGCCTTTTTTCTTTAGTATAATGGTTAAGAGCTGTTTAGTGGACACAATAGACATTTAGTTTTTCCTATTTATGAGCAACCGGATAGTATGTGACTTGTAAACGTTTGTAATTTTGCTGGAGCAGGACTTTTCTAATAGTAAAAGATAAGCTCTTGAAAATAGAAGTTTCCTGGACCATCCAATCTTCCATTCTTACTTGACTTTAATTTTTACTGAGATTAAATGTTTTATGTATGTTGTTTGATAAAATGTCAAATACAAACATATTGTCTCTTTAAATAAGTTAAAAAATCGTGTGATTTTATAACTTTTTAAAATAGAGATTGCCCAATTGTCCCTTGCAAAGTTTGCATGTGTTAAGAATTTGAATTTTCAAAGGCTTTCAGTTTGGTGGGCAGAGATGAGTCACTTCACCAGTGAAAGGAACCCGCCCAACTTTTGTATGTCAGCATGTAGTAGGTGTTTACTTAACTCTTTCAGTTTTTTATTAAGGAAGTCAATGCTGGTGCTGATGGTAGCAATGAAGAAAAATAAAAACATCTAAAAAGTGTTGGTTTGAGTATTTTTAAATTCTTTTTGGTTGTGTGAGAGATAAATAGAGAGATATTGTGTTTACAAATCTCAAAGAGTTCCTCATGGGAATGTTAAAGATCTTCTGTTTAAAAGTGAGTAATACTGAATTTACTGACCAAAGAGAAACATGGACATAGTATGTTGTACCATGGATCATTGATAAATAATTGACCATTAAAGTGAAATGATGTCTATAATATATATTTTATATCTACAACATTCCCATTTATAATATTAGATTTATAAATGTAAAGCCCTCTGATAGTTTGCCTATTTGAGAAAATGAATACTAACATTTGCTGTTTCTCAATCTTGTGACATGCTTTTAATGTCATAGAATATTTTTCTATTTTTTAATCCAGCACTTTTATGAGTTTTACTTTTTTAGGTTTAAAATTCTGATGAATCTCAAAATCTTGTTTGCTTTGGAATAAGAAAAGAAATGTTTATTTAGTTTAATTTCTTTTTTCATGGATAATCAAATACACTATTTGCTGAATAATTTATTTTTCTTCCCTTTTTTAAATAATGCCATCATTATACTATACCAAATTCCACATATGATCAGGTATAACTTTAGAGTTGATCTTTCTATTCCCGAGCTAGTATCACATTTTATAATTGCTACAGTTTGACAGTAGTTTTTAATATCAAGAAATACTTGCTGATTTAAAGAAAGAAAACAATATACAATGAATAAAACAAAAAGTAAAGTCTTCCATATAATTCTACTTCCCAAATACCAAAACTGCTCACAGTTTGGTGCATATTCTTCTGGGATTTTTTTTTTATACAATCTGTATAATGTAAATAGAAATCTATATCTTGATCTGTAACTTTTTTCACTCAACAATCTTTTATGGGTATTTTTCAACTCAATACAGAGAGATATAAAATGTGCTTTTATGAATATGTATTGTATGGCTATGCCATCATTTATTTACTCAGTTTCTTATTAAAGTCATTTATCATTTTTTCTAATTTTTATTTTTACTAAGACTATTGAAATTATTCTTTTATATATTTTTATTGCTATATTCCATAGGATAAATTCCTAGAAATGATGTGTGGTAAAATCTTAAATTGTGACAGATATGTCCAAATTGTGCCCCACAAAGTTTAATTCGTATTTGGCAAAACAGAGACGGGACCTCATTTAGCTCTCCGAGGTCCTGGAAAGTTGTAGGGGAGACAGGACACAAAGGTGGGTCAGGAAGATGGACAGACTGGGAACGGAGCCGAGAGGGAAGTGGGTTAACGGCTGTAGCTTTCTCTCAGATTAGATAAAAAGGAGGAGCTGGTGCTGGGACTGAAGATAGGTCGGGTAAGGAAAGATAACTGATTGAACTCCGCCTCTCCAGAGAACCCCCATTTTGGAATCAGTGAGTTTAGGGAAAATAGTGGCAATATATACTGAGGGAGAACTTCTCTAAAAAACATTCTCAACTGTCTGTTATGAACCTTTAGGTTTTTTCCCATAGCAGTGGGGTTTTTGCTATCCCCCCAAAAAGGATTAATAGAAATTAAAATAATCATGATAAATACACCAAAGGGGGAAAAATGCTCACTTGTCTCAATGCCAAAGAGAAATGCAATGTCAAAGAGAAAATGTGTGTTTAAATGAAATACTGTTCAGCAGAAAAAAAAAGCTAGATTTTACAGAACAAAATCTTGTTATTATTATGCATAATAAATGATTACTTCAGAACTTTTATTTTAATTTTTTGATGGCCCAAGGACCATTCGACATTGTAAACTTATTTGAGAGAATTATTTGAATTAAGACTGCTATTCGATGTTGTATTCAACAATGAAAGAGTTTAATTTTTTTTTCTTGTTGCGGGTACTGGTGAGGGAGACTGTTAAAATGTGCGTTGTCCCCAAGGGGCCTTTATCTGAGTGTCCATGATGTTAGGATGGCACTTCCTGTCCAGAAAGGGCTGTGAGGGACTCCGGGGCTTATTTTGTGAATTGTCCTGTGTGGAGATTTGCCTGTCCTGGCACCAAGCCCTCGATGGGGGCCAGAGAGAGGGTTACAGAGAGAGACTAGGG
This sequence comes from Anoura caudifer, assembly GCA_004027475.1. NCBI lineage: Eukaryota > Metazoa > Chordata > Mammalia > Chiroptera > Phyllostomidae > Anoura > Anoura caudifer. The sequence goes on from PVKU01004922.1 coordinate 133,777, forward strand.
TGCCAGGGCTGGAGGCAGGAAAGATACTAGGTACTGTGCTGGCCTTTCTGTGCCTCACACTTGGTTCGGCCCAGCTTGTGAAAACCTGGGAGCAGGTGGAAACACCAATGGTTCTTCCAGTACGTTCATAAGCTTTTGAGTGATTTATCTCCTATACTTTTCAAAGATATTCATGTAGTATTTTATTATTTTTCTAATAAACATTTTTGGAATTTTTTAATGTAAAGCTTATGCAGGCATGAATAACGTAATATACTAAATAAATTTTATACATATTGTAACACATTAGTATTCTTTGGGATTAAATGTCTTTGAGACTAAACACTAATAACAATGCCAAATAATGTGACCGTTGATCGTTAGAAATTGTTTTAACAATACAGACATTAAAAATCATTTAATTTCATATATACAGCATAATACATACAATCTGAATAATACCTATAAAGATGGTTTCATTATTAAGAAATAAAGTTTAGTTAGGTCATTTCTGATTTTCTACACATTGTGCAGTGATTATGCAAAAAGGTAGAGTTTCCTAAGAGTAGTATTTTAATATAAAACTATTCTAACATAAGGCAAAGCTTTCCCCTCAAAGTTATTTTGGTGGATAGCTCATTTTATGGGTGTTTTAGCAAAATAATTAAAAAACTAAGATTTTAAAGTTTGGTAGTAGATATTTTAACTCAAGAAAAACATTAATTTTTTAAATAATTATATTTACTTTCAGAAAGGTAATAAATATAAGCAAACTTTGATCATGGAAACAATAAATGAGAAAGTCAAGGCATTGTTAACATATGTTTTGTGGATTATGAGGACTCATGGAATTGATTCAAATCCATGGTTGCAGAAAAACGAAGCTGTGAAATACAGACCCTTTCTTTTACTTCTTTACAGCTAAATGGTCACAGAGTGTCTTCTCGCCACCTGCCCCCCTTCTGAATCACCTTTCCTTCCTTTTTCCTCCCTCCCTCCCTCCTTTCCTCTCTTTCTTCCTTCCCAACTTCTCTTCTGCCCTTTTCTCTATCCAGCCCACCCACCCCTTTATTGTCTCATTGGGTTAACTGCCAGCCATCATTTAGGTTATGGTTAAAAGTCTGTACCTTTGGAAAGAGGTCCCTGGGACCTCGTGTCTGAATTACTGGGTTGCACCCCTTGCTACATGCTATCTCCAAACAAAGCCTATTACTGCGTGCTGTAATTGTCTCTTTTCTTGTCTGCGTACCCATACAATGTCTGTGTCTGCTTTGTCCACTTTTGCACCTTTATGGTCCAGCATAGTGTTTATGACTAATAGAGGCTAAACATTATTTTTTAAATAAACATCAAATCAATCAATCAATCAATAATCAATTATAGTTTTTTCACTAAGTACACAATGTAAGACATTTGTTCATCTATTTATTCATTAAATATTTATTAATTAAGTGTGTGATTGTGATTGTTATCTCAATTGTTCCATTAGAAATAAGATTAAGGTTCTATTAAAAAGAACAAAATCTGACTGGTGTGAGGTGGTATCTCATTGTGGTTTTAATTTACATCTCTCTGATAGCTAGCGATATCGAGCATCTTTTCATGTGTCTCTGGATCTTCTGTATGTCCTCCTTGGAGAAGTGTCTGTTCAAGTCTTTTGCCCATTTTTTAATTGGGTTGCTTGTCTTCTTAGAGTGGAGTCATGTAAGTTCTTTATATATTTTGGAGATTAAACCCTTGTCTGAGGTATCATTGGCAAATATGTTTTCCCATACAGTTGGTTCTCTTTTTATTTTAATACTGTTTTCTTTAGCCAT